>WBMV01005302.1:288837-545584 GCA_013396655.1 Campylorhamphus procurvoides | reverse complement strand
GGCCGCCTCAACTCCTTCACGGCCGGGGTGTTGCCGGCCCCCTTCGGCCGCACCAGCCCCCAGGGCATCGCCGGCAGCAGCGGGGAGCTGGGGCAGCCCGGCCCCGCCGCCGCCTTCGAGCTGCAGCGGTCGCGGTAAGCCGCGCCGCCGGGGGTGAGGGATGCGCGGGATGCGGGATGCGCGGGATGCGGGATGCGCGGGATGCGGGGATGAGCGATGCGCGGGGTGGCGGTGGGCTCGCCGCTCGGGAAGGACGGGCACGGCCGCCGGGGGAGGCTCTGGGGAGGGAGGGAGGCCCGATAGCCGCCGGGCGGGAGCTCCGCGGGGCCGGGGAGCGGCGGGGATGTGCCGGCGTGCAGGGGCGGAGGTGCCCGAGCCTCCCGGGCGGCAGCAGCTGGTCAGCCAGTCGTTCCCGCCTGGGCGCCAGTGGTTGAAAGTTTGTGTCCCGCTCAGCAGTGCGGGCATGAGGCAGCACAGGCGCCGTGCCCCGCTGCAGCCCAGCCCAGCTGCGGAGCGCTTATCACTCCCTTCTCATGGCTGGTGGCGGATTCAGCCCGCCGTGCTGCCTGTGCTATAGGCAGCAGGCAGGGAACCAGCCCTGAGCCAAGTGCGCTGTAGCCAGGTCTGTAGCCCACAAGGGGAAAGGAAATCTTTGCATCTACATCCACAGATTAAGGTGCGAGCGCATGGTTTAAGCAGCGTCTCGCTACCACCCCCAATAAGCTCTTCATGTACAAGCACTTTATGTTCCTCTGGATTGTTTCGTGCCGCCTGGTACTCTCTTGCCTTCTAATTCCCAAAGGAATAACCTCACCTGCTTGAAAAGCTGAGATTTTTTGGCTAAGAAGGTGCAGTCATGTAAAAATGTGCAAATGCACGTGGATTAATTGCTCCACGCATAGAAAATCACCTTCCTTCACTTCCTCAAAAACATACCCAGATATCAAAGTCAGAGGGGGGATGAAGCAGAGAAGGAGCTGGAGGAAATGACTGTGCTCCCCAAGCCCACATCGGCTGCCACTCCCACATTCCCCATTTGCCACACTCCCTTCTTGTTTCTCCCTTGGACAAATAGGTAAACTTTGAGTCACATGTTATTACACGAGTTTATAAGGGTAATTGAGCATAGATAGCTGTAGAAAAGTCCCTTTCTCAACAAACCAGCTTGGAGAAATTGGAGATATTCCAGGAGAAAGTTGTCTTAGCTGCACGTTTGACGGTTGGTTGGTTTTTTCCCCCCCTTCCATCTGGATTGTATTGGTGGCTTTTTTGAGCCCCTTTTCAGGTGCTGTGCTAAGGAGCCCCACATTCCCAAGTAAAATGCCTGCTGGTGGGTTACCACCCTTCCTATCCTAGTCATGTGTCTCTTAAAACGTTTTGTGCAGTGACAGCCCTCTAGTTGCGCTGTGGATCAACAGTGACACACACACACTTGTGCATTTTAGTCTGTGACATTGTTCTGCACACTGCTGTCCACAGCCTTGTGAGTGAAAAGGGACCCACAGACCATGATTTGTGAATTGATTTTCTAGAACTTTTTACTTGCTGGTGATACTGCATGTGGCAGTACCCTCTAATGTCAAGAGGCTGGATTTTGCTTGGCCTTCTAGTTAGTGAGTTTATTATTGTTGCAAGATTCCTGCAGGTTACCTTTCTAGATTCCCAAGATCCTCTTTGGTTTTCCTTGCTTGCATGCTTTGATTCTGTGCTCAGTTCTAGGAGGGATGCTCAGATCTCCCTTAGCCCTTCCTCTTCCAGTCATTATTTTCCCTTGCCCCTGTTTTCCACTCCAAATGTTTCCTTCCACAACTGATGTTTTTTTTTTCTTTTTATGTTGCATGAGAGCAGTTTGGAGTTTAAGAGGGAAAGGTACTGACTGTTCTTGTTTACAGCCTAGAAGTCCAGTGTCTGACAAGTTCATCTGTGCTGCCAGCATGCAAACAGACTGAATGGATAGCCCAAGTCCATGACAAGGGAAGTCACCTAAGGAAACTTTGTCAGGATGCTCCTCTAGTCCTACAGAGGCCATTGTTTGTGCTGTTTATTTTCTTGTGATGTAGGATATATGGAAAGTGCTGGCTTTCTCATGCTCTTCTCTTTTCTTGAGATCTACATTCAGCTGTGGCGGAGACCTTGAATTACTCCACTGACAAGTGTGAGGCTCTCCATTGTAGCACTTGCTTACAGCTAGCAGTGGTGCAGAAGAGCTCTGGCTAATGTCCCTGCCTTTGCTGACTGTCGTAACCCTGCACATGTGCAACCCAGGGCACACTTTGGCCTGCCTTCAATACCTTTCTTTCTGCTCTGGAAAAGGTATATATTTTTAAACATCAGGATGGACAGTTGCAGGCCACGGAGGTTGCATGGAGTATTAGGTCCTCATCATGTTAATGAAAAGATGTGGTAGGGCCTCCAATTGCTGGGTTCAGTCTTGGCTGCACAGAAGATAAATCACAGGCATGCACCGGGCTGGCGCAAGCCCGGGAACAGAAGGTTCAAGCAGACCTTCTGCTGCTCTCTTAGTGGAGAGGAAGGAGCCAAATACCCAGGACATGGCCAGCCCTTCTCAGGACGACAGGGTGGAAGTCACACCAACTTCCCAGAGACAGGTATCAGCTCACCTGAAGGATGATGTGGAGAGAAAAATCAGATTGTTTTGGTAGTTCATGTGTGCATCTGCTGCCTTTTCTCACACCCTTCCTCTCTCCTTGGAGTGAGCTTGACATTGAGTCTGATGCCTCGTTTGACAGATTGATTAGTCCTCTATGCTGAGACGCATAAGTTACAATGCAAAATCTTTTTCTGTTACAGTATCAGACAGGACAGGCTGCCTTAAGTTGTTATTTTTATTTAGTTTTCAGAAAACATTGTGAACATATAATCACAGTTTCCTGGCTTTTTTGTTTGTGTTAGCAGTTTGTATAATTGCATGCTGGTTTATATTTAACAAGGTTATCATTAATGTGGTTTGGGTTTGTGCTGTATGTGTACTCACAAGAAACAAACGATACAAAAAAAGAACCTGGAACTTCTAGCTGCTTGGAGGCTAGTATGCAATTATATGTAAATGGCAAAAAAAAAAAGGCTTGTTCAGAAGTCAGCTTGTTAGTGCCAAAGGCTCCTGTCTCGTTCAGAAGGAGTTTGTTTCAGTTTGTGGTGAATGGGTGGATGAGGATATGAGGTTACTAGGAACTGGGGCCAGGTTCTGCCAGGGTTTCTTTCATGTCAAATTGTAATTCATCTCAAATTAGCGAGGAGCTCTCTAAACCAAGGTTTTGGCAACACTGGTTTAAAATCATTTCACATCTTGTAGATTAGGTGATGGTCCCAGGTACTTGTTTTTGTGTATGCCTGGAATTCTTGTTGCCATACTTTTCTTTGGGTAAAATACTGCTGTTGCTGTATATGAAGTTTCCTTTTCCAGCAGGCCGGGTTGTTGGACACAAGCACATACTTTTTTTGGGGTTGTTTGTTTTAGTTTTGTTTCCTTTTTTCTGTTTTGCTAAGGAAGCAAATTTGTGATTGGATTTGGAATCTAAACACTGCTTACAGTTGTGTTTGTCTCTGTCACTGTGTCAGGTTTGAATGCAGATGGGCAGGAAAATTCCTTTTGGGAGCAGTGGTTGCTGGGAAGGAAGGAGAGAATATCTGCTGAGTAATCACTGGGTAGAGGTCCACTGAAAAGAACATCAAAGTTATCATGGTCAAATAGATTTTTCTTCAGAATTTATTGACCTATAATAAATCTTATTTTCTGAGTAATTCTAAAAATCATTTATGATTAGTAAAGTTTGTGAAGATTCAATTTATTTCTACCTATTAGAAAAGACAGAACTGCATATGGCCTCAATATTTGTCTTCTGGAAAGATGCAATGAGGAGGATGCTGGAATAGTTGACTTCCCTGGTTTTTGTAGGGCTTGCAAAGTTGCATGGGTTGTTAGTGCTGGAGGAAGCCTCCATGTTGCTGAGGAGCTGAATTCCATCATTCCGTGTTTGTGGTAGAGGGCTGAGAGGTCAAACCCCAGTTCTTCACAGCCTCGGGCAGGTAGGCAGTGCAGTTTCAGCCCACCATAGAAAATGCCTCCACACATACCAGGGACAAAAGAAGAGTTTCTCAGAATCAAGGCAGAGTCCTTACAGGCAGAGTCCTGAAAGGGGAGCAGAACAAAATGCTGGGGGCACCATCCGCCCTGTGGAGTCATTCCAGTATCAGGACTTGGCTTGTGAGCTGCTGGAAACTCATCGGACCTTTTGTGTGTGATGGGCACTCTGCTATTCACTGAATCTAAAGCCCTTCAGGCAGCCTGAATTTCAGAATGATGTATACAAGCATAGCATGAAAACAGCGATTTAATGGTCTGAGAAGTGAATGGGAAGTGCACAGCCTGAACTAAGTCTTTTCATAGGTGTGTGAGCTTGTATACCACTGGTAGTTGCTGCCTCTACAGCAGGGGATGCTTACTGACTTTGGCTGTCACTTCAGGAGGCTAAATGGCCATCCTGTGCAAGCCTGAAGGGGGGATGTTCAACCACAGCATTAAGTCTCAGGTAATAAAGGCTGTTTCAGCAGTAGCACACAGTGTGCAAGCTCCTCCATGAGCCCTGTGAGGGACACCGAGCACACTCATGTCCTTTAGCATGAGGACACTGAGAGGTTGGGTCTTCATGGCCACTTAGGGTTTTGCAGGTGCCGTCTCTGACTGATGGTGGGTTTTCTGAGCTGTGTATGTGCTAAGCATGACCAGACCAACATTGCATGGTCTTGCATCTACCACCGTTGGGCTCTGCCAGTCTTTTCACTTGTTCAGGGCACAAGTTTGTGCCTCCTTCTGTTGCTTCCCTTGAAACTTGTGGAAATGGGGTCATCTTCCAGATAGTTGAAGTTGACCAGTGGTTCAAAAGTCACTAGAGTATGTTGGACAGCATAGTTGCATCAGCCTTGTTCCCTTACTACTCGGAGCTTTTAAAAACAAATCCCACGGAAATGTGCTCTGGCATATTTTAGGCTTTTATTGTATTATTTAGCAAGCATCTCTGTCAGATAGAAAGGTAATATTCATCAGACAAGGGAAAAAACCTTGCTGTCAATTCTGAAGAGTAGAACAGCGGGACAGAACATATTGTTCATGAGTACTAGGGAATTAATTAAGACACCTTCACAGCGGGACAGATGCTAAGAGGGAGCTGTGTCTGACAGAGCCTCAGGACTCTGCAGGTTTCAGTGTGAGACAACCTTGGAGCTGGATGGCTGAGAGGGGTCTGCCTGGGTGAGTGCACATTTACCCCTGTGAGAACCTGAGCTGGTAATGCATGAAAAGTCCTGCTTGTGTTATATTTGCTGGCCACCAATTCAGATCTTGCAAGGTCCAACCCTGCTGTGGAAGTCCCATGGTTGTACCACGCAGGTGTTTGGCTGGTGTGTTGTGTGTAGTTGTTGGGAGAGCGGAAGGAGCAAGACTTTTCAGCAGATTCACTTATGTAGTTGGTGTATTTCCATTACTTGATCTTTCTTTTCACCCTTCTCTTTACGACCAAAGCTCCTGGGCAGGCAGCCAGACTGGCCCTTTTCCTTAGGAGTTGGCTACACAGCTTTCCTCTACCTGATAATACTGTTTCAAGCACCTTGAAATAATGAAGATCGGTAGCAAACATGTGAGTCACCAGCCCTCCAGACCATCGCAAAAACATAGTTTGATGGTACATCTACCATAGGATAATAACAGATAATAGTTTGATGACAGCTTTTGGATAAGAAGTATGCTTTAATCTGTAATTATTATGACTTCAAGAACTCTTCTGGCAGAGGATAGAACTTAGCTTGGAGCAGTTCAAAACACCTAAAATACAAATGTAGGATTCCCAAGTGCACTCTATGAGAATAAAAAAAGACCCCAACACTCTAGTAATTCTGTGGCTTGCTCATTTCAAAGAAGTAGACACCAGGTAGGCTGTCCGGAGGCTCCGTAGAACAGTATGAGGGAAGGCAAAGATGAGAAACAGGGCCAAATCTTTATTTTAAAAAAAAAAAATATTCTCCCTCTGTTTTCAGCTGTTTGTAGTCTCTCAGGCAAGTTTTCCACTACATGAATATAAAGGCTTATCTTCTTAATTTAACCTGAAAATGCAGAAGTTTGGTTTTATATGTTGGGACTTAATACACTGTAGGCACCAGCTTGTCTCATGAGAAGTGTGGGAAATCAGATTCTATTTGCAAATAGGACAAGCTGGTATCTACAGAAATCAATAAGCAAATATCCACAGAATTCATTCCTGAACATTTGCTAATACCTCTGAGGATGTACTCAGCCCTTTATGACAAACTCTCTTTTCTGGACCCAGAATTGTAATGTATGGCTGGGGGACTGCCACCAGATACGAGGCTTAGCAACGCAGCAGGTGCAGCAAGACACAGAGCTGACTCTTCATAATACAACTGCAAAAACCCTCGCCAGTTTGCTGTGAGAAGTATTCTTTCTAGAAAATTGAAATGACATAATTTGGCATATGGAGAGTATCTGTTTGCTGGCCTGTCGCTTGCAAAATACATGCTGAGAAATTTAAGGAATGGTGTTTGTTTTCATAAGAAGGGCTTAGCAGAAGTTTTATTTGCTGCAAGGGTAGGGTAGAGAGCTCGGCAAGCATTTAGAAGAAGAAAATTTCACTAGTAGCTGGAGAAAACATGATGTGACAGTGGGAAATTTTTAGGAATTTCAGGGTTTGCTGTTCAGGCACATATGCAGATTTAGAGGGATACATATTTGAGGAACAGTAAGGTTTCTTTACAGGGTCTACTGTGTTGTGTTCATAGCAACTGCTTTCCTGTCATCAATGCTAAATGTCTTTTCTGTCTCGTGGTGTATTTCAAAGCCAACACTGCTCTTAGAAGCTATGTTTCAGAGTGTTTGCCTAAGGAAGGTTTTCTAATGTGGAAAATTGAGAAATGAATGAAAAGTGAAGCAAAGGCTATCTTCTTTTCTAGAAGAAGTATTTTTTTTTAAAAAAAGCCTTTCCCCTCATTTGTGAATATAAAGAGCAAGTACCTCTTCTTAGCAAACAGCTGTGTTTCCCCCATGTTGTTATAGATCAGACTAGCAATTTTGTGAAATTGGGGTTTGAGGAAGGATTTGCTCACCACAACTGAAATGTGTTTTACCTAGATTGTTTTGGATGGCAGAGGAAGGTATGTCCTCCCTGACACAGGATCCTGCAATGTCTGAATTGTACATATGTATAAAATTGCTCAGTTGAATCAAGCACCAGTGTATAAAGTTATGCTAGTAAGTTAATCTTCTCAATATTAGGAATTTTACTGTATTGTATTGATGGGATTAAAAATAGAAAGCTAGATGAGTTTATCATAATTTTTCAGTCAACAATGGATTGCATTTTGGTGCTCCTAGAGATAATCATATTACCAAGGTAAATATGATTAGGTTTTCAAATCTACATGCTGTCAAGGCAAATCAGACATAGGCATGTTGGTTTATGCCTGAAGGCATTCAAAAGAAGCATAAATTTTCCTGCAAATTAAAAAAAAAAAGCCTGACTTTTTGTAAAATGAAAAATCTGTCAGGTGACATGATGATGACTTTTTTTTGCATACAGTCTTGTAGCTGGAACTTAACTGCATGAAACAAACAGAGATTAAGCTCTTGAGTTTGCTTTTTCTTTTCTCTGGGCTTTGGGTAGGATGCTGAGCACCAAGAATTCAGTAGTGCCATTCAGTTTACAGCCTGTTTGCAGTAAACTAGTTTTTTTCAGCCATCTGTGTGCTGTTTGTGTCTTCACCCATGACCACACAGGTCATACCTGCAGATTCTGTTGTGTATACAAGGCACAGAGAAGTGATACTGGGATGTGGTCGTGCCAGTGCAGCCTCAACAGGTGCCAACCACAGACACTGTTGCTGGTATTGGAGTTGAGCTTGTGCCTTCTGCAGTGTGGGAAGACTGGTGACTGGTTTCCCTCTATCCTCTCCCTTCTGTGGGACACTGTTTCCTTTCCCATTTCAGGTTGGATAAGGAACCGCTGCCAGTACAGGGTCAGTAGATCCCAGCAAGGAAAGTGAATGGGGAAACACGTAGGAGGCTCTAGCATTCCCAGCATCATTGTTTCTCATGGATCTGCCATGGGTGGAAGTGCAGGGACAGGTTCCAGCCCTCCAACAAGGTTGGATCACACAGAGGTTAATGTAGCAGAAAGGCAAGAGGAGAATGGGAGAAACTCTGAGCTAAAGTGTCTCCCTTTCCATCAGGAGGTGTACATGCTGATATGGTGGCATGGATTTTAATGTCATCACTATTAAAGGGTCAGATATTATTAACATTGCTTTTTACAGAGATAACTCACAGCACTGGAGCAGCCTGTTGCCCACTGGAGGTGCTAGCAGAGATGTAGATGATATCCCCAGCCTGCTGGTGTGCCCTTTGATGGTGCAAGCAGCACAGCTTTGCCAGCTTACTTTAGAGGGAGGCCCACTGAACTTCAAGTTTTTGGGGTTCATGATGCTGCAGAAGGGGAGAGCAGAGCCTCACTGCCCCAGGGAGCTATGATGCCTTTGGCACTCAGGGAGGACTATTTTATCACCTGGAAGGATGTCTGGTTTCATCCAGTAGCTCCAGCACATGTAGAAATGGAGGAAGAGGAGCCAGGAGATGAATGTCACATAAGGCTCTTTGCTTTCAGGCCTGCTTGGATCACATACATCTTTTTGTGTATAAACAAACACAGTCCATCTGCAGTTCAAGAAGCACTCATTATTCCTTGTTCACACTGGCATGTACCAGGAACCTGCACTTCCTACCGCACTGTACTCAGCTTGTCTGAAGGATGTAGCATAAAACAGAAGCTGGATGTCAGCTGTGGTCTCAAATGTGTCTTGAAAATAATCTTCTTTTTTTTAACTCGCCATCTTTATTCCTTATGTTTTGTCAGTCACAGACAAAACTCTTTTCCCATTTCTTCTGCACTTGTGTTACTACCTAGAGATCCAACATGAAAGGAGATTAATTTCCTTGTTTTTGAGTCAAGGGTGCAATCAGCTACAAATGCAAGGTGACAGAAGGATTGCCCACGTGTCCGTGGGGTGTGGTGGATGCACACAACAGGGAGTGGAGCCCTCGTTAGGTGACAGACAGCTGCCTGAAAATGAAGGCTCCCATTTTGATGCCTGAGACATGGGTACAATTGGGCAGGCTTAGTAGTTACAAGAAAACTTCATTGTTCTCTGAATTTACTTAAATGAATGATATTGTTTCCAGCTGTAAGACATGGAGATGTTTCTTGGATAATAGAGAGCAAAACCAGCTTTCAGATGCTACAGTGCAAAGTACAGTTTGATCACTAAGGTAGATGAGTCGTGCAGGTGCTGCAACAGGTTATGTAAAAAGGTGTGGAAAGCTCTCTGCTATTAATAGTCTTGGAACCTTGGTCTTTAAAGCACAAAGGTTTGAGTTTGTGTTTTTGAAAACAGAATTCATATAACCTCCTGTCTTCAACCCATTGTGTATCTTAGGAACCTCTAATTTTATGAGGCTATTTTTTTAAAGCAAAACTGGATTTGATTTTTAATTGGAGGTGTTCACTGTTCTGTAGAATCCCATCTTTTAGCATAACCTAATCTTGAAGTGGCAGCTCAGAGGTGGTTGCTTAAATAAGCAGAATTACTTACAGCAGAACACAAATTGCCACTGTCAAGTACTTCCATGGTGACCTTTGAGATTTATTTGAAAAATCTGTATTTTTCCATGCGCATGACTCTCCTCAAGACAGAATGCTCTTCTGTTTTAGAAGGCACTTCAGGTACTGCAGAACTGGAGAGCAGCATTGCAAATAGCAAGTGTCTGCACACATTTGTTTTAAGGAACAGACTTCATTGTCCAAGGTTTTTTGCTTCTGTTTATCTTAAAGAAATTATTATAAATATTGGTTTCTTGTTTGTTCATTAGTTTCCTTATTGATGTAAGGCTATTCAAGACAAAGATAGTGCTGGGGTGTAACAGGGAGCAGGGTTTGAGCAATTGCATTTAGGAATAAAAAGTGCACATGGTATCAATTTGCCAGCACCCTTAAATAGGCACTTTAAAGGCAGCATTTTCTGTTGCTATCCTTGTGCTCTGTGGGAAGGCTGAATGGATGATATGAATGGAAATGTGTATTTTCTTGCAGTGTGCTTGTGAGCTCGTTCTGGAAGAGGTAGCCTTGCGGCAGGAGAGAGGATTTTTGTTACAGTGAGGTACCAATGCTGTGCTCAGTGCTATACAAAATGCCATTACTCCTCCATATCCCTTAGGAGCTAAGCCCCTAACCCACAACCCGTTTTGTGCAATAGGGCACCGAAGAAGGTTGTGGGTTGTAACTGGAATTCTCTCAGTTACGGAGGATGGGGCAGAAGCAAAGAGGCTGGCATAAAAAAACCCTCGTGAGCCACTGCATGCTTGCAAAGATCAGAGGCATCTGAAAACAAACGGGCTCTGAATTAGATGCAGGGTTGCTCAGGTACAAATGAGAACAGGATCAGGCCTGTCTTTTCTATTTTAAGTGCAGAGGTAATATTTCCAACCTGTCAAGCGATTGCATATCTCGAATATCTTACTGGATAAATGAATGTGATATCAAGAGTTGAGGGCGGCACAGTCTTTCGTGTAACTGGCAGCTGTCTTGCAGTTGTTTTGGTTCTCTGTTTTGTATGAATCCCCAGGAATATTTCAACATGGTCTTTACTGAGGTGTTTTTTGTCTGTGTGTGTCATTTACATACACTTGAAAAAACGCAGCTTTTGAGAGGCCCTTGACCCTCACATCCTCTTTTCCAAGATGTGGGGTTGTGGTAATGAAGACTTCACTTCCACAGTGGTTGTTCTGAATTAGCTGTCTGTCTTGTATTACTCCAGCTAAAGAGAGCAGAGCAGTAGAGGAGTTCAAGCTGTGATTTTTGGAAGGAGCCTCTGAAGCATGAATCTTGATGAACTTTTTCCTTTGAAAATCTCACTTTGAAAAGACAGCATTTGCTTTTTCTTTATGAGTTTTCACAGATTTTGTTTACCTCACTATCCAGACCTACTCCCATTTGTATACTTGTCCTTCCTGGCATTTTTCTGGAGAGTGGGTGCTGTTGTTGTGGAGTGTGATTATGGTTCTGCCTTTACTGAAGTTAACAGCATGGCATGCCTCTTCTTTAATTAATGGGTCAGATATTCAGACCAGCTCTCACCTGAACCTGTGGACTGAACACCCAGCAGTAGGTGGAGGACAGGTTCTGTCTCCTACAGCGTATCACCTGGCTTCCTGCTGTTGGAGGGGAAGCCCTCCTGCTCCAGGGCTGCTCCATAATGCAGAGAGCAGCATGGTGTAAGCAGACATGGTCAGGAGCATGCTTTTGAGCCAACATCAGACATGGAGATGTCTCAGTTCCCTGCTCTGAAATAAAGGTATTCATGGAATTATAGCAACATCTAGGTTGGAAAAGACCTCTAAGATCAAGTGCAACTGTTAACCCAACACTGTTCTAAGTCCACTACTAAGCTGTGTCCCTAAGCGCCACAGCTACACATCTTTTAAATACTGCCAGGGAATGCCCCTTCAGAGAATTCATATTGAGCTAACACAAATTTCTCACACCCTTCCTTCTCACTTTTGTTAGTACATGTTTTGTTTGACCCTTTGAATTCAGATGCCTTTCTCCTAGTCATTTCCATTGGAAATTACTGACTTCCCTCTTTCCACTGCAGGTTTTTTGTAGGAAAAATATTTTTTATTGCTTGTTGAATCGGAGCACCAGGATCTGTTTTCTTTTTACTGATCAGTTGTCGCCTTTCTAAATTTTCATTTTGTTATGTGGTACATTCTGAAAAGAAATGGTTTTTTTTTTTAATTCACTTACATTAACAGATATCTTTCCTGTCTGTTTAGTGGAAGAGGTGAAACAGGAAAACGAAAATTTCAACATTGTGTGTCACATGTTGATGGCAGTTCATGAGCTTGGTTAACATAGAGGTCTAATGTCATACCCAGCATGGTTTTACCCTGACTGAGGAAGTAGTGGTTTCTGTTTTTGTGGTCTGGGGAGGAGAGTTCATTTGTTTAATCAAAAGAAAGAAAAAAAGCCCTGCTTTTTTACAAAGTATAGCTAATTTCACTTTCAGTGGAAGCAATAAGGCAAAATTTTGCCTGTGACTTCTATGTAAGTAGCTACCAAATGAGCCTTCATGTTGGATATTTCCTGAGATTTGCCAGGGAGAACTATACCAAGGTTTTGCACAGAGGGGGAAGGTTGTGCTCTTCCTCTGGTCCCATTGTCTGCAGCTTCTCACCTTTATACTTCTCCCCTTTCCCAGCCCAAAACAGACAGCTTTTGGCAAGCACATTTATGCCTCTCTCTGCTCTGACCCATCCAAACACAAAGCCATTCCCCTCTTTCCTCCATGTTAGACAAGCTAATTATTGTTCAGGTCTGAGGAGGCAAAGGATGACAGAAGCAAAACAGTACAAGTTTTGTATAATTTGGTTTTTTTCTGCTGCTGTGGGGGCCGTAGCCCTCATATAGTGGCACTTTGTTCAGCCTTCTTCCTTTGCAGAGCCTTGCTGGGAGGAGGGAAAATGCTGGAGGTGCCTGGGCAGTCACAGAAAGACAGCAACAGAAGTACACTTTTGGTTCTTTGCTGAACAGATCTTAAGGTCTTGACACTTCTAAAGGAAAAATAAGGGCATATGAATCTCCTGTGTTCCAAATAGCAGCAGCTCCTGCCCGAGAGGGGAAATCTTCACAGTTCTCATTGTCACTCTAGTAACTGAATGCTGCTATTTTAGCACTTGTATCCTGCATTTTACTTGTTGAATTTGTAGAGATTTTTTCCTGCTGTCGGGATCAAGTATCCAAATTACCACTGATGGGAGTGCTACTTGCTGCTTCACGATAGTGCCCGTGGGAGAACCTCAGCATTGGCTGTGGGAGAACCTCAGCATTGGCTGCAAATCTCTGGTCTGCCCCTCCTCCCCACTACTGTTTTCCCCTAACACCTTCTTGCCCTGGAAAGCTTCACCACAGGCACATGGGTTACATGACCATCCCTTTCCTTGCTGACATTGTCCTTGCAGTCTGCGAGGCTGTGCAGCGCCTGTTGGAGCTTGGCGGGGTGGCTGGAGCTGTCACTGTGAAGGCTTTGGATGTGCTTTGCTTCAAACAATAGCTGTGTGTCTGCATTATTATTTGTCCTTATTAGTAGAATCAAGGAAGTTGATTCTGTATTCATAGCTGTATTTACTCTTTATGAGGTGGAGGAATAAGTTTTTCTGGTTGCTACACCACAGTTTTCCCTGTCTAGAACTGTATAAATTCTACTCCCAAATTTCAATTTTTGTTTTCTTAAAAACCTTCAAAGTATGTATACTTGTTGTGGTTAGGTGCAAAATTAGTTCATATATATATATATATATATATATAAAGGGAAGGAATTGGCAAGAAGAAATGCTCTTTTTCTATACTTCTAATATGAATACAGAAATTTTTTTGTATGCAAGCAAGTTCTAAAGGATGCTAAACAGTTTCTCTTTGTGCGTTGTTACATTGTCATCAGGATACTATTTTCTGTGTATTACTTACCTAGGTACTACATTATATGTAATTTGAAAGCTCTAAGTTACCAAAAATATGTTACAAAAGTGTATGTTTCATGAGCTCCTACTTAAAGGCAAGAGAGAGATTTACAGATGTGTGTTTACAGATGATAAAATGTTTTTTTGGGGGGAGGATTATTGTTTCTTTAATTGCCTATCTTGATATCCTCCTTGGAAGAGTAAGTATTTTTGGTAGCAGCTTTGTGGTCTATACCCTGTTAGTTTATTATCTGTCATAAAATGATGTAGCTGTTACCAGTGCAGGTAAAATTGAGCTTGTGTTCAACTCCCTGGGAGGGTATTGTGAATGGGAAACTGTTGTGTATATATAATCCCATTAGTCAATATTGTTGTTAAAAATCCCTTCTTTTTTTTTTTTCTTTCTAGCCTCACAACAAAGCTCTTAGGTCTGCAGTGAAGTGTTTTGTGACACATTTTTGAATGGGTCTTTTGCCCAGCTTTCAGTTCTTTAATGCAAGAAGCTTTACCAGGAAACAAGAATCTCTTTCTTCTCTGTCTAGGTTTTTTCAGCTTGGGGCTGCAATGTTGAATATGCAGACAGACACAGAAGTCAGATGATATAAGATGTGTGATATTACGAGGTTATCCATTTCACATGATTAGTGTCTGTATGGGAGTTTCGGTTTGCATTTTGTGTCTGTGGCATCTAAATATGTCTTGATCCTTTTTTGAATATAGATTTTTGTGTGTCTTCACACATCCCCAAGGCTGTTATAAAGTAAATCTTCCTTACGTTATATTTAGTGGCATCTCTTGAAAGAGGTGATTAGTTTGAAATAGGTGTTTCTACATTAGATTTTGTCATTGATAAAGGGCTGTATTAAGATAGAGCCTGATACCGCAAACATTTGCAGATACATTCAGTCTTACTTTCCCAGGTAACTTGCTGCCTTTGGCTCATAGAGACATTGCCTAACACAGTCAAAATGAGCAGTTTTGTGGTTTCATTTGAGCATGAGCTCCATCAGATGAGGTTTCTGCAGAAGTGCATCATTGGTCATGCAGTGAGTACCTTTGTTAAGAATACTGAAGAGTTTTTACATGATCAGATCAATTTATTGGTATAAGTGACTTTTTTGCATCTATTAGTCTGGTATATTTTAAATTCTTAGAGAGAATGTGCTTTCAGTGGTTGCTTTTGAGATGTTTATGAAAATGGATGTGTGGAATTAGTTCTTCTAATAATGAAAGCAGCATATCACTTGGAGAGTACTGGAAAGTAAATCAGTAAAGTCTGTTACAAAAAATTATTTTTATCCAAAGTGGTGGCAAAATGAGATTTACTTTTTTTCAAGGCATTTCATGCTTTATGTTCTCCTTTATATACTTCTTCTTCTAAGGAGGCATGATGAGCTGCTGTCAACATTTTCTCCATCTGGTTTTCTCGGTTTTTGTTGTCCACCTGATGCTGCTTACAGAGCAAAGATTTTTCTGCCTGGAGGTGCCTTTAGGTGATTTAGGGCAATTAAAGGGATTACTGGCCCCAAAGCAGAGGCTGGCTGAAGCAAATATGCTCACAGTTTCAAGATTTTATTTCACAACCCAAAGTATCACCTTAAACTGAAATAGCTGCTGGTTTAAGCTAATATACAGGTCTGCCTCTGCTCTTATATTACTCCATGTTTTAAGTTTTTCAGCTTTCATAAATGCATGGCTTTTTTGATTGAATTGAGTAGGAGGCCCAGATCCATTTTATCTGTTTTCAGGGAATCAAACATTTTTTTCTTTTCTTTCTGCATATGCAAGTGCCTTCAGCAGAACTCAGTAATCGTGTTTGAAAGGTACCATATGCACGCACATCACACTCCTGGCTTGGGGAAACCGACAAGCAAACAACAGATACTGTGAGCCACAGCATAGTGGTTTTTAAGATTGTTAGTATGTTTTTTCATGACAGTTGGAAGCACAAGCAACATTTCTAAATCACGTGCTCAGATAAAGGGTCCCATATCTGCTCTCCACATTTGCTACAGAGGAAGTGATTCCAGTAGTGCAGGCTTCAAGTCTTGCAATGCATGATAGAGGCTTTTTAAGGTTCATGGGGTGTTGGGATGAGGTAGTGATACGCAGTCTAATCTTCTTGTGTTCTGTCTTTTTTTGACAAAGCTCCTAACTTTCAAGATCAAAAAGGGATTTAAAAAGATGTAGCCCTAAAGAGCTACATTCCGGAACACAAAAATAAGACTCTTTAAGGATTCATAGAAATGCATGAATTTTTAATATGTTTTAGCTTTGTGTTTGTTGTTTAAGCAGGTAATACAGTCACAGGTCTCTCCTGCCTTCTGCTTTCAGAGCATCAGCGATGAATACTCAGCACAGCACATGCAGGGTCCTGGTATATACCTTTTTGTGGAGATAAGGCTCTCTGAAAAGTGCTGAATACCACCACAGATGTAGTAACAACTGCACCCATCGCTTTGTTGCTTTTAGCGTCTGCCTGGTCCTTGCTGGGCATGGGAAGATGCGGCTTCTGAGGCAGATGTGGATACAGTGCAGTTGGGTTGGGGAGCTTGGTCACCTTGGTACTGAAGTGTGTTCCAGGAGTAGGGGTGTCTGGTGAGTTCCATCTGTGCTGATATCTCCCATAGCAGAAGCCAGGGTAAGGTGATGTGAAACTGGAAAACAAGCCAACACACCCTGATGATCAGCAACGTGCATCCATTTGGCTGCTTAACTTTGTTCTCACATTGTCCACTCCTCCAGTAGTATTTGCAGTAAGAGTGTGGGCATGTGGACCTCCTTTGTCCTCTTTTATCAGAAACTGATGCTACTGAACTCAGTCAGGAGGGACTACTGATTTCACTTTTTTTTTTAATGTTATTACTTTTTCAGCAAGGCAATTGCCTCCTGTTTCAAAATTGCCTTTCTTCAGTAGATGTGACCCGGGGGCACCACTACCTGTCTCAACAAAACCAGCCAGCTGCTTTGGGGTGTGCTAAATCCCTGACAGGTTGTTAACCTGTCAAGAGATGGGGTGTCGTCTTGCTGGATTGAGATGTTCCAATCCAGCTTGGAGCTTTTTCAAAATTACTTGGTTTGCCTGAGTACGGGTTTCTTAACAGTGTTTTATGGTCACATCAGCAGCAGTGCCTGTAAGTAGCTCATTGCCAGCTCGTGCTAAAACTCGTTCCACCAGCAGCTGCTCACTTGGGTTGCAGTGGCTGCAGGGCTGACAGCTGCCCACAGTCCTGGCTTTGGGCTTTGAAGCCAGCTGTGCAGTGTCTGATTAAAATACCTGGGTTTGGTTGACTTAACAGTTTTTGGCAGTAACAGATTTATTGGCTGTAGTGAAAGTGCCTTAAAAACCAAGGAGTGGCACTGCAGAATTGTCACAGCAGCCCCCTGTTGCAATGGGAGAGACAGCTGCCTTTTGTACCTGTGAGCCTTATTTTTAAGATTTTCTCTCCAACTGTTGCTGTAGTCTGTGAGTTGAAATAAGGTCGTATCTCCTCCCAAATATTCATGAAATTAGGCAATCCCATGGCCAGTTTCCCAGTCCCTGGGAAGCTGGAAGGAGTTACCACCTGTCACAGCTCTGGAGGTTGGTATTACTGAATTTCCTTTCAGTTTCTGGTTTTTTTATGTATGTATGGTCTGTCAAATCATTTGCCCACACAGTCAGAGGTTAGAGTGAGCATCTTCAGAGATGAAGATAAATATTTTTAAAATTAAAGGCTTAGCTCTGTGAAAAGTTAATGAATATTTTGTTACGCTCTGGACTAGTTCACTGGGCTTCAAATGGGAATTAAACACTGGGAGTGAAAGTTATCCCTGCACAGGTCTCTGCAGCCCAGTGAAAGATGCTGCTCCAGCTCCCCAGCAAACCTGGCAGGGACAGGGTGGAAGGATTGCAAGAGAAAAGGACAAGGCTTTTTTTGTCCATGTTTTTCCAGGACAGAGGCAAAGAAAATAACTCCTCTTTTACTCTATGTGTTAAGGGAAGAGCAAAGCTTTCAGAGCTGGTTGGGAAGAGGAAGCAGCTGTTTCCTTCTTTCTCCCACTTTCCTCTTCACTTTTTTGTCCTCCCCCATTGCTGGGAGGATCTCAAAATGCGGCAGAGATTTGGGCTCAGGACTTGTTTTGTGTTGAGATGTGCATCGTGAGACTGGTTGGGGGTAGAGCTTCCTGTGATTTTCCTTAGGTTTGCATTAAGTTCAGAGCTAGGGGCAATGTTCCTGAAGCCTGCCCTGGAGAGACAGGCTGTTGTAGTGTCATCCTTGTGTTGCCCCGGGAAACTGCAATATCATTGACGTAAAAAAGTGTCTCTTGACTGTTCTTGTTTGAGAATAGGATAGATAATTTGGTGTTCCCTGTTTCAGAGAGTGGGTGCTCAGAGTTGCTCAGAAAATTGCCTTCCTTTAACATGAAGACCTGTGGGTTTGAGGTGTGCATGTTGTTTGTGCAAATGAAATTAGGTAGATTGTTCAAGCAACCATCAGGTCTCACCACTATTTTTTCAAATGCTTGTGGCAAATAACGGAAAGGACTAAATTCAAAATGACTCCTCATGAGAGAGGTAGGACAGCTCAAGAAATACATGTCTAGAATCAGAATGGTCTGGGTGGGAAGGGAACCTAAAGATCATCTAGTTCCACACCCCATGCCATGGACAGGGACACCTCCCACTAGACCAGGTTGCTCAGAGCCCCATTCAAGCTGGCCTTGAACACTTACAGAGATTGGGTATCCATGACTTCTCTGGGCAACCTTTTCCAGTGCCTGACCACCCTCACACGGAAGAATTTCTTCCTAATATCTAACCTAAAAATCCTGTTTTTCAGTTTAAATATATTTTCATTTATCTTTCATCATAAATATGTTGGTTTAGTAATGCTTTGTTATAGCATCACACTGTGTTCAGATGGGCAGGAGGAGAGAAATCTTACCACCTCCAAGTGTTTGGACTACTTTGCAAAATACTTTGAAATTAATTTTATTTCCTTTTCTGTCCTCCACTGGTTTGCCTGACAGCAGTGGCAGAATACCTCCTGCTTCTCCTCCTCCTCCTGTGGTTAGAGCCTGGAAGCAGCTGCTGAAAGAACTTTAGAGAATAAAATTGAGGGGTAATAGAGGATAGAGAACAGCATGGCCGCGCTTCATATGTTATCTCTGACGCCTAACAGCTTATTTAATAGAAGTTATTTCTTCTCCGCAGTCCTTGTGTTAGCAGGGCAAAATTCTACCAGGGGAAAAAAAATTGGATAAGTGAATATTGATGAAATCTGTCATTAATTATCACCAGAGAAGATTCTGGGACAATTGGGTTGCATTTTCAGTGGATTTAAATATAACTTTGCTTATGCAATCCTGTTAACCATTGTTGCAGTATGTCACTGAGAAAGCTCATTATATTTGCTATTTAAAGATTACAACTTTGGGTGGGGGGGATTAAAGTTTTAGCAGCAGTTGCCGTCTTTCTTGTGGCTACAATAGCGACCTGTTTAATGTGGCACAGAGGGGGGAAGCTGTGAGTAAGCCAGATTTTCTGTCTGTCTGGGAGCACAACCTTTAAAGCTGTTAAGCCAAACCAGAGGAAGCCCTGTGAACTTTCTTCAGGAAGCAAAATTCTTCAGAAAGGTGGCATGTTTAAACAGTGGGAGACTTATTTTTGCGTGAGTTGCCTGTGTCATACATGCAGATGAATATATATGCTTGTGTGTATATATGAAATAAAAATTCAAAATGAAACATTGGCTTCAAGCAAATAAAAATGCTCTGTTTCCCATGAAATTAGAAATTTTTTGATTTTGCTGAGAACAGTGGCAAAAATAAAAATCAGATTTTTTTTTTTTTTTTGTAATTGAGTCAAAACCCTGCACCCAAATGACTAGCAGTGCCTCTGTGTTCCTGATTGCTGGAGCTGTGTGGCATTTGCAGCTCTTAGAACTGTGTTGTATTTGCCTTTTTTTTTTTTTTAAATAAACCTAGTCTTGTCCCTTTGTCTTCCTTATTTCTGTAGCAAAAGTCTGTGCTCATTATAAGGGAAGGCAGGTCTGCCTTTGCTCACAGCTTTGGTGTGGCTGAGGGGACTGATGCGCAGACACTGCTCTGCAATGTGTTTTATTCACACCAAGCAGCACTTCTTTCAACAAGACATTTGTTGACCTGAGTTAAAGCGGTGTCTGCAGATCGATAGCTCTAATTACACACAAGGCACTTGGTGTATCGGTGATTAAAAGTAAGAAACATTAGGACTAGTTACTGTACAACTTGCTTGAAACCACTGTATAATGATGGTGCATTTGCCATCAGATTAATCTGGTCATGAGGCAACTTTACTGCAGCTTGGAAAATTAGGATCAAAAATAGTCTTCTGATTAAAAATCAAGCTTTTGAAAGCTCTTCAGAGAAGAAAGATGTTCAAAAGCAGATGTATGGGAGAAATTAAGCAATCTGGATATGCACAATTGTTGAATTCAAAGAGAGTAATTGATTTAACTACTGTGCTCGCTCATTTCTCACAACACCCTGTCTTAACAAAATTAAACACCAGAATGAACTGGGAATAAGTTGCCTAAAATACAGTCTCAATGGCTCAATGTATTAATGTGGTGAACTTAGGAGCTTCTGTGGTCATACAGTTGTTCTGCTTATACCAATGTCAACCTGAAATAGCAGTTGTCTTGATTTAGGCTTATTAATTTTTTCCACATTAAAAAAAATTTCATTACTTTATCACATATTTATCAGCAGTAAAATAATTTCTCTTTGAAACAATATTTGCTTTCCAATATCATCAAGAATTGGTCTCTTTCTCCTTTCCTGCAGCAGCATGATTTCCTCAATCTCAGGGCATCCTGCAAGTCCCTTATGTCCTGTTAGGCAATTTTTTAAACACCAGGAGAAAAAAAGAATGTTTCAGCTGATAAAGAAAAATTATTAGATTCTAAAGACTGAATGTGATAAGTATTGGTCACTGGCCGGTGAGGAATCTGTATCTGTTGAGCTTGAAGGAGTCCAGCTCAGGAGTCACCTGTTCCCTGTGACAGTTTTACATGCCTGCTGACTGGCTGAGTTGAAGGAGGGACCCATAGTGGAGGAAGGCTTGGAGATAGAGCAGCCTCCAGGGATGCAGGAACAGGTTTTTTCCTGCGATTTGAAGATTGTTTTGGACTGATCCCGTTGAGGACAGCAGACCTTTTCATCCATCACAAAACCCAATGAAAAGATGATCACTAATCATTTGTGTGCTTGCTAGTGGGATCAATTCCCAGTAACTGGCTGGCTGCAGGAGACCTGCTGCTGGTGTGATGCAGGGGGTGGTAGGTGGCTGAAGCAGCACAGTGCCTTCTGTTCACAGCATAAGCTTATTAGTATAAATGAGGCTGTTTTAAACCAATTTGAAGCCATAGTTTGCAGGAGGTCTACTCAGGGGCTGACCTTTACTTCATTTGATCTTACTTTGATGTCAGGATGCTCTGTAGGTCTCTGAAGGTTAAGTTGCCTACAACAGCAGTTTCTCTGCACGTGAAACCTCCAGTTGTGGGCTATTCTGCATGTAAGGCAGCAGAGTTTGATAAGTCTTGATGTGTTCACTTTTTAAAACTTCATAGCCATTTCAGACAAAATTCAGTGCAGTGTTGGTTGGCATCTGATTTAACTGATGTCTGTTTACACCTGGCCCGAACCTGGTTTTGTATATTAAAAGTGATGCTGCGTTGAGGTTGAAGTCTTGCCTGTTGTCTATGATGTGCACTTGATTTATGGTACTGATAAAGGGTCATGATCACGGTGAATCCAGTTGCTGCCTGCTCCCTCTGCATCTGCTTCATTAGCCTGGACACCTACAAGTGTCACAGACTTGAGGAGAAGTGAGAACTGGGAATTATGGGAGCATGTAAAATCAGCTAATGACACAAACAAGCAGTGTCCAATATGACGTCCCCTAAGCTCAAACACGACGTACCCCAAAGTCAGAGTTTAGCACAAGCCTTGTACCTATTCAGACAATTGCCGTGGGCTCATCTGGAAGGCAACAGCAGTGTTCCTGGCAAGGAGCAGG
The DNA here is from genome assembly GCA_013396655.1 of Campylorhamphus procurvoides. NCBI lineage: Eukaryota > Metazoa > Chordata > Aves > Passeriformes > Dendrocolaptidae > Campylorhamphus > Campylorhamphus procurvoides. The sequence continues at coordinate 523,946 of WBMV01005302.1, read as the reverse complement.
GTCCAGGTTAGCTGGGGCAGTCAAATTCCTTTGCCTGTTTGTCAGTGTTACCAGGCTGAAAGGCTGATAGAAAGTGCTTCCTGATCAGCATGATAAATGGAATTTTGCATGATAATTATGTTTACAGGAGGACAGATGTACTAATAACACGTTCCCTAAAGACTTCAAATGAGCTATAAAAGAATCAAATCTCTGCTGAAAATGCTGGCAGCAGTAGTATTAATTGTGTAAGTTACAGCTGATAATTGTCTTGTTTCATTTGAATGAGGCAGTCAGCTATTAATGGCTTGTGCTCTGTAGTACCAAAACAGCAGACTGCGCAAAATTTGTCAGTCTGGATAATATAGTTATATATTAGCAATGCATCCTAGTGGACATACTCTAGTGGCTAGGGAAGGGAGGAAGTGTTACAGTTAATTTCTAATGCTGTTTCATCTTTTCTATCAAAATGCTTGCTTATGTGCCTTCAGGAAGAGAGCTGATTTTTCTTATCTACAAATTGTTTGATGTAAGACAATGCCTGCAGTAAAAAAAAACAAGCTCTTAGTGGTTATTGAGGATTGAAATGGAAAATGACTAATTAGCTGTCTTGTTTCACTTATCTCTTCCATAGTGGTTATATGAATGAAAGTCTTACCCTTGTTTTCATGTCTATGAATGATCCTGCTGTTGTGTAGATCTGCTACAGAGCATGCATAAGTGTGCAAATGCATAGAGAGATGCATATGTATAATAGAGACATGACCTGAAAATCTGTTAGAAGTTATCAGGCCTAATTTTAAAAACAGCAGTAAAATGAATTTCAAATCAGGGATCATACTATGGTATTGTACCACGTTTACAGTTAAATAAAGATCATGTAGGTAACTAACCAAATTCGAAACCCTTCTGGTGCAAATTGAATTACTTTTTGTGACATCCTAATTCATTTGCATTCCCAAAGCGTGTTTCATTTCATCTGCGGTATGTTGAGCTGCAGATAATATCCCAGAGGAGCATGGTTCTAGCAGTCCTAACCTACATCCGTGCTCTGGCTGATTAATCTGTAAATCCTTCAAAATTTATCTCCTCTGCTATTACATCAAAGCATCCCCGAGTAAAAAACATGTGAGCAGAATCCTGAAATGTGTTCTGTTAGCATGAGAAGGACTCTTTGTGTGTTTCATTAGGCAATACTTTGAGATTTTTTTATGGGGAAATAGGCAGTTGACTTTCTAAAGAGTTTGAGATGTGTTCCTTGGTTAGCAAAAGAGAGCTGATGGTCTGGAAAAACTGCCTGGAGATGCTTTGTGAAAACTGTCCTTGGTTCCTTGTGACCTTTCATCAACTTAATTCATTGCTAATGAGCTGCAAATTCATTGCAATTCATTGCAGAGCTTTAAAATTGCCACTGAGTCAGATGACAAAGTGCCTTGTTTTATGCTATCAAAAAAAATCCTCTGATTGAGAGAGGACTAGGCAGTAACATAACTCTGAAAAAAGTCATGGGCCCTTTGTCTCTAAAGACTGCCAGTGGAAGTGCAGAGATTTTGAGAATAGAAAGGAAGGGGTAGACCAGAAAAAACAGAATATCTTAACATCCGCAGAGGTTCTATCTTTATGCCTGTTCACCCTAGGGAAATGGTAATGTGATTGATTTGTTCTATGCAGATAGGCAGAGCCTTAAATATCAAATATATCCATTTCTGCATTGGCTTAGTGTTCTTTCTTCCTAAAGCTGTCTAAAAAGTGCATGTGTATAAAGAAATAAAAGACCAAGATAAAAAAGCCTCAAACTAAAAAGAAGTAATTTTTTGCATCTACAGTCATGGCATTTTCCATCCAAAGGTCTGCCTAAGGTTGTACTTAGCATGGCTGCAGTTGCAGTAATACTCCTACCAGACCCTGGACATCATTCAGACAAAGTCAGTGTGCCACACCTCAGCTTTGAAAGAACTGACCACCATATCAGCTCAGGTTCCTGTGCCAGGTGTTTTTCAGGTCTGGTGCCGTGATTTGCTTCCCAAATATTTGGCACCTCGAGCAGCCAGCTTTGACTGCTGGGAAGAATTGTAAATGCTGAGTGATGCCTTACACCCTTTTAAATGCTTTTTTAGTGAAGCTTTCGACAATCCCTATTGACAAGGAAGATGTCCATCATCAAATGGGGGATTATGGGAGCCATCGCTTCCTCTGCTGAGACTCGGAAGCAGAGGAGGAAGATCCACTATCCAATTGTCTTTCCTGGGACTTTGCTGGTATTTTCAGACTTTTGCCCCCACCTCCTGTGTGTATAGGCACCTGTGGTAATGTACAGGTCATATAAACTCATCATAGGCAGCTTAACATTTACGTTGGTTGTTTGTGATGGGAAGAGCTGAGTAACTCAGATCCTCCAGACCTCACTGTAAGGTCAGGGTGTGAACCCATTGTCAGTTAATCATCTCTACCAGGAGATGGGTTGCAATTAAAATTAATTACTAATTATTTTGCTTTAATGATTGCTTTATCTATTTGTTTGCTTATATGCACTACAGATTAGATCAGGTTGAGGGCTCAATAGACATTTGAAGTGGATCACTGTGAACATTAGTAGTAGGTCAGCCAACCTCTTCTCTTATTCATTGCATAATACGAATGCAACATATCTTTTGGATGTGCTGGAGAGAGACTGAACATGTCAGGAGTCATCACTGGAGTTACTTGGTACAGCGATCAGTGTACTTTAAGAGGGCTGCCTGCTCCTGCATCTGCCTGAGCTTTTGCCTCTGGTTCGTCTGGCATGGTGTGGCTGTACATGGAGACAGTGAACACAGCACTGACATCTGAGAGAACAAGTACAGAAAACTGAAATTTGGGTCTTGTGCTGCATTCTAATAATGCTTGTCTTGAAGCAGCCCCCTAAACTGCACTTTGTTGGCCAGATTTGTCACTATGAGATGCTTTTTATTGCTCTGAGAACATAAAGTATCAGTACACCAAGTCTAACAGAGCACTCTGTCAGCTTTTCTTACTGTTGGTGTGTTAATAAACTTGCTTTTAGAATAAAATAGAAGAAAATATTGCAGTTGGAAGGGACCTTCAAGGATCATCCAGTCTGAGCTGACCAAAAGTTAAAGCATGTTCTTAAGGGCATTGTCCAGATTTGGTGAGGGTTTTTTGTGGGTGTTTTTCCCCCAAAAGTAATTGAAAACTGGTATCTCATTACTGGGTATTTGCTGGCCAGTCAACTAGTTGGCACCCAGAAAAATTCAGTCTTCTATTAATTACATAATTTACTAAGCAGGAGATTGCTGGGATTACCAGAATAAATATAATTTCTGAAAATCTGATACCCCAGCACTGTGACAGTAGATGGGGAGTACAGAAATATAAAAAGCCATAAATTTGGGAACCTTTCAAGTCTGCATATCAAGCTGTTTCTGGGGTGGCAGAGCAGCACGTGTGGCCTGTGTGAGTGGGGATGGTGCCCTTGGAAGAGGCTGCTTTCAGCGGAGAGTAGGGAGATGTTTTCTGAGCCTTGGACTTCCGCTGATTGCCATATAATGCCCTTGGGGCCGTGTGTATCCTGGGAAAGGCAGTTCCCCAGCCTGCAGATGTAGGCTGCATTTGCCAAGTCAATGGAAATTTAGTTGGCGTGACTGCTGGGTACTCTCTTTTGTGAAAACAGGTGGGAAGGCTTCTTGGCAATTTTCTCTAAGTATTGGACACCACTACACCCACCATACCTTAACAGTGAGCAAATGATACAGCTACACTACCAGAAGTTACCAGTGTTATGAGGATTCCCCTAATAACCTGCTCACTGGGAATAAGGGTAAGTGAGGATTCCTCCTGGAAATCCAATCTCTTAAATGTCACCTTTTAAACCATGACGAGTTTTTGTTTGTGTACTTGTGATAAGCTGAACCACCGTGTTTGGTCTGTAGCTGGTCGTTTGGCCTGTGGAAGGAAATATTTGCGGTGGAGTAAACTGCTTTCTGAAATCATTTGAATTTTTAATAGAGATCTGTACCAGGAGAGAGCAACCTCAGGCTGGGAATGTGCCAATTACCGTATGCTATGCTGAGCAAGGGACATCAACAGAGAGAAAAAATGATCTAACCCTCTGCTGCCATCTACAACCCAGTCACTATACAGGCAGATGCTATGGCCAGTCATGGTGGCAGGGATGGAGGAAAAGAAGTGGTAGTTTGCTTTTCCAAGAGCAATTATGCTGGGTGGCTTCAGGACCTGTCCTATGAGAAGAGCAGGGAAGAACTGAGCTCTCCCCCTTCAAGCCCCACATCCACAAGCTTACAGGCATGTTGAAGCAGTTCTGCTGGACAGTAGGGATCTGCCATTACCCTAATAATGGATCTTGGGGGACTGTTTTTTAAATGTCTCCAGTATTAAAAATATGCTTTTTAGTAAAGCAAATGCAATATTTTAAGTAAATACATATTTTTTTGTACTCATATCTGCAGCATTAAAACTGACTGTGCATCAACAAATAGGGAAGAAGGCTTTAATTCCTGTTGATGTAATAATATTTAAAATTATGACATTTGGACTGTGTCGCTTTATGACAGGCATCAGAAAGCTAAGATATCTGAGCAATCTAATATGATAACTGATCTCTGAACAATATGATTTGACTTGTTGGTCTTGAGCAATGCATGGCTAAGGAATGCAGGGCATTGACTCTTGGGTATGTAATGAGATGCTGGGAAAAGCACCTGATCCCAAGGGAATTTCTAGCAAATGCAGACAGAACTTAATGCAAAATGTGCACCAGTAAACACTCAGATTGCCACCACCTGTGCAGCATTCATACCTCATGCACAAAGCGCCCTGTGCTAGCTTTTTCCTGTTTGCTTTAGTCTTTATGCCCTAGTCATATAGGGGATTTTTCTTTCTTCTACAAAAATACTCCATGCAGACAATTCACAGTGTCCAGGATACATTTTTTCAGCAGTGAGATAAACTGTCTGTTCAGATCTCTGCCAAGAATGTTAGGACGTGGGATTGCAGAATATGTTTTCCTAGATAGCATATGTGCACCTGGAAGCAAGACAGGGCTATGAGGTTGGGCTGTAGGTAACCTAAAACCACCACAAATGAAATAAAGGAAACCAAACAGGAACAGGCAGCGGTTTTAATTGCATGGTTATTTGTGTAAGCTAGAATTAAAGTCTTTTTTTCAGGTAATTTAGTAGTGCACGTATGTGCTTCCACGTGTATCTACTGCATATAGCCATGACTTGCAAGCAAGTTACTTAGATAATTACAGAACTTTGGCTGTTCTGAAATACAAAATTATGTAATTTGATAATTTAAAGACTTCAACTCTTACAGTGTGGCTTCCTTAACTGCTTGGTTTAAATGTTGACTCTTCATTTCCTTAGGATGGGATGTTTAGGGAGAAACATTGCTTGTGGACAGAACTCAGTATTCATTGTTTTGCAAGGCACAGAGTTTGTCAGGCAGAAATTATGCTGAAGAATCTGTTAGATTAATGTTGATCAGACAAAAGCTATTATGGTATGGGTTTTACTGTAGAAAAAGACCTAAAAATGGACAAGTCATACATTCTGTACAGTGCTATTGCATCTGCTTTGGCAAGCATCTTTGTTTCCATAAGGTCAGATGATCAATCCTGTTGTTTGCTTCTTTCCTAGCTTTGAGTGTTTCTAATTAAGCTGGTGCCCATTGATGTCTTACCATGATAATGTGTGTTAGGTTATGAGGCAATGGTTGTTCTGAAAAAATATAACTATGGCAGTGTTCAGGCATACTCAAAATAAATCACTGCACAGAAGCCTTCTGAAAGCTATCATATTACTGCAGAGTCAGTAATGTGAAGGCAGTGAATCTGTAAATCATTGGTTAAAGACAACAAAGAATGTAGAATCTAGGCCCTTTAGGATCTGTGTGAGCTCTGCTCTTTAAATAAATCTTACAGAGTTGCCGCTGTAACTCCTCATTATGGTTTGGGTAGAGGCAACAGGAGGATTGGGTGCAGAGTCAACTGCCTGCAGAGGGAAGATAGAATCATAGAATCATTCAGGTTGGAAAAGGCCTTTAAGTTCATTACATCCAGCCATTAACCCAGCGCTGCCATGTCCACTGCTAAACCTTGATGGTAGCTTTCAAACAAGATCTGTCTTTGGTGAATTGGGAATCCAGCTGGGGAAGGTGAAAATTAGATGGCCCCCAGAGTTAACATGTGGTGACAGCTCTTCCATTCTCCCTGGATTAAACACTGGATTTTTTCCTTCATTAGAGATTTCATATCAGTGCCCAATTTTGAATCAATTTCTTCTCAGAATCATGTCTTCTAGAAACACTAGTCATTTGTGTATCAAGCTGAATTATGCAAGATACTAAAAAACCCCAAAATTCCAAAAATCCAGTTCCACCATGACTTCTGTTTTTCCGCACACCTGCATATCCACATGCATGCTATACAAATAATTTGTCAGTGAACATATTGCCTCTCAGCAGTTCTAGTGCAAGTCCCTTGTCTCTTTGCAGTGCTGGCACTCCTGATTTTATATTTGATATAACCAGACTGAAATGGTCCCTCTGGGCATTGGGGCAGAGCTTTGCTAGAATTTTTTAGACTTTTTGAAAGATCACATGTGCAAAGCTACATAATAATTTGTGAACAGAGCATTGTGCTGCATTGGCACACTGTGAAAGGTCAGCAGGATACCTCAGTATTGTAATGTTTATTTTCTTCATTGTTTCTTACTTCTTTCTTCATTCTTAATTCTTTTTCACATCCTACCTTTAGGATGGCAATGTAGTGTTTTTCACATCAAGATGTTACATGCAGACAGGTCAGCCGGCAGCAGTTTGAGTGCTGTGTGTTTTTGAAGCTTGAGTATTGTGGGAGGATGAAGCTTGGAGAATGAGTTGGATGGTGGAATACTCAGTGCAGGAGGGACTCCTGGTTTAGGAGGAGTATGTAACATGGAGCCATGTTCATACCATAGCTCTCCTTTCATCCCCGTGTTTTCTCTTCATCTTCCTACTTACCCCTGAAAGATTGATGGAGACTGAGGAGAGATTAGGCAAGGCTTTATTCTCCTAGTTATCACTAGATTTGATGGTCTCTCTCCTTGGAATACATATCCCAAGAGAGCAGGTTGTTGAGGGTCCTCCTAGCTCAGGATTTCTGCATCAGAGACTTTCCTTCACAGCCCACTGTAGAAGGCTGCTGTGTTAGGCCATATTAGCATCCTGCCTGCACATAGGTGACAGCTAAATGGAATGCTTTTGGTATGTTCTCTGTGTGTTTGGGTTGGGCTGTTGAATTAAAAAATAACCTATTTCCAGTGTGTGCCAGATGCTTTTAACTCCCATTGTGGGCAGCCTTGACAATACACTGCACAGCGTGGACGTTCTAAATGGAGTTTGATGTTCTTTGCAGAAAATTGCTCTGCTGCATAATTATGATAGCGCACAATTAAAAAATCCTTTGTATTGTTTTGGGTAGCTCCTGGAAACTCTTGTTTCCCTTAATAATTTTCAATAGTCTCAAGGTTTGCTTTTCCTGTGTTTGTCTTCCTGTAATATTGGCAAAAGATAGGAAGAAAATGAGCAGGGACATAAGAATCCCAGTACAAACTTCAGAGGGAGGGTGAGAGGTTACTCATTAGCAGTTCTTTCATCTGAGTTCATGCTGGGGCAAGAAGTCAGGGGTCAGGAAGTGAATGGGGATTCGTTCATAGCTGATGTCTTGTATAATATTTCAGAAGAGTGTATTAATTGTCGCAGCTTAGCCTGGGAGTTTGGGCAGAGGTATTCAGACAGCAGGCTGAGGAGGAGTTGGAGAGAAATGGCATTCAGATTTCCTTGGGGTGACGAAGGGGCTGGAGCTGCTGGGGGCAGTGCATGAACTGCATCTTGCAGCTCTGCTGATACCTGCTCCCCTGGCCCGGGGAAGAGGAGCAATTGCACTCCTGTTCATACCCAAATCTAGGAAAAAGAATGGTAAATGTACCTTATTCAAAACTCAGAGTAGCCTGGAAGATACGTTTGTTGCCATAATATTGTAATATATAATACATATATATTTACATTTAGGGCTTTGGGGTTTTTTTCATTTTAGCATGTAGAAGCCTAATCTTATATCTCATTGAATACTTCTCTTGCTTGCTTTTTGCTGTTCAAGCCATTTTGGTGCTGGAGGGAACAATATGAAGCCCAATAAAAAAGCAGCCATAATGTTACTGTTCCTATAGAGGTAGAATCTGCCTGGTTTGACCTGTGGGAGCTGCAAGTCCGGAGCATGTTCTGGTAGCTCCCCAGGGAGTGCTTGCAAAGGACTAGGTTGGTTTTTGAGCAGGACCTGCTTTTTAAGTCTGGAGCTGGCACTTTTCAGAGGGTGGATGGATGACAGAGGGAAACTCTTCATGTACACTGCTAGGCAGGCCGTGAGGTATCTTCACAAGTATCTTGATGTCATTCCCATCACTGCAAGTTCTGTGATTACTGTCTTTCCACTCCCCTTGTGTACCTATCTAAGGTAGTATTCCTGTGCGTAGGATACATCTTTTGTGACAAAGGTGTAGTGAACACAAGGAATCCAACATTTTCAGAGTGCCAAGCAGTTTTGTGTTTTCCTGATGCTTCCAAGCCCCACAGTATTATAAATATGATTGTGACGAGAAGTAATAGCTGAGATATTTCTGCCCTGTGGTTCTTGTTCATTTTCCCTGGCCACCTGAAGGGAGGAGGTGACCCAGTGGACACGTGAACTGCCAACACTCTTCAGCTATTGAAACGTCTTTGTCCTCCAAGTTCTGCCATCCGTGTTACGGCAGCTGCCAGGTGTTCAGATGAGCAGCACTCCGTGTCCTATTACCACTGCATCTCTGAAGGGAAGAAGCTTGTCCTGAAGGGATGTATTTGTTCTGGGAGCCAGCAGCACCCAAGCTATTGGCTTCAGCTGTTGTGGGTTTGGAATCTTAGTAGAAGCAGGGAGGGAAATACACTCCCAACTTTCACAGAAATTAGACATACTTGAAATGCAGCTCTGTCTTCCTGATTTTGTAGCTGTGCTAGAAAGTCATTACACATGGATTTATTTTTCCTTATCTCTTGGATTATCACTGGCTTCCTTCTTTCCTGCATGATTTATCCAGTGTTCTGATTGCAGCTCCTTTTTTTTTATCACCTTCTGTCTATGTGGCTTCAGATTTTGTATGTTTAACATAATTGAGCTGAGTATTTTGCAGCAATTGACAGTGAAGTGAAGATAATTTCCGTCTGATTGATGGGGTGGTTATGGTGAAAATTTTGCAGTCTACTTGCTTTGGCTATTTGCTGTTTTGATTGCAGACCTGCTTTATTTTTTTGTCTTTGTGTTTAGTTCCCCTCGTTTTTGCCCTTGTATTTTATTTCAGTTTTGCAATTGAGCCACATATAAATCTGGCTTTGTAGAGGGGAAACGAAGACAACATTTTAGCTGTTAAGAAACTTCCACAGAGGTGCAGATACAAGGTCAAAGATAAATCCAGCATGCAAACAGGGTCATGAATATATTAGAAAACAGCCATGTAAAATACCAGGGCAATCAAATATCTCTGTAGTTTCTTTCTTTGGATTGGACTTGGAATTTGATTGTAGGGTATTGGTTATTTCCGGGCTCATGCAAAGGGAACAACAGCAAGGAAACAGACAAGAAATATTTTAGATAGATGTTTCAGGGAAAGTGATATTACATGTTTTTTAAACAAAAAAATGCTGTAAGTTGCATGATACTTTGACCATCATTGTCTTATAGGGGCTGATCATTAGAATGAGGAGGTCTTCATCCTCTTTTCAGTGCTGAACTGCTTTTTTCTGCTGTATGAGGCTGTGGGGAGGGAGGGGTGAGTTTGGTATGCCTAGAATATGGTGATTAAATTAGGAGGAATTTTTTAAGGCTTTCTGTGAACTAGGAAAAATTAATATTTTTATTGAAACATTTTAATTTGGTTATTAAGAGCATTTGTATTTTAGTGTGCTAGCTGGCTGATACTTTCTCTACACAAGTTTAAAAGCATTTTATATTGAAATTGCATCTGCTTAAAACTTAACCCAAAGCCCGGATCCTGCATGAGTCACATTTTGTTTTTTTCTGCATGTAAACTTCCTCTACAATAGGAGGATTTCCGCCTAATTATTATTGAAATAGGGCATTTTTTCATATAAAATAGGTATTAACATAGCTTTATATCAGAATGATGTTGGTGTGTGATCTAGAACAGTTTGGATTATTTCAGTGCAAGTGTCTACATATACAAGCTACTACAGCACATTAATCAATTTTTGAGAAGTAGCCCTTTTAAAAGTTGTATAGATAAACCCTGGGTGCTTGCCTGAAGAAAGAAAGATTATTAATTTAAATATTAAACACCAGTTGAGATTATTAATTCTTAATGAAATCAATGAAAAACTGCTTTTCCTTGTATTCCCTGGAAGATCCTTTCAAAAGCTTTGCTTTTCCAAAACTGTTTTTTTTCCTCTGTGTGTGGCACAGGATGTGACTTGGTTCACAGCAGGTAGCTTCATTAGTTGGCATTTCTGGTATAATATCCAGCTGTGGAAAGCTTATAAATATTGGCATTTAGGTCATCTTAATTAGACTTTGGAATAAAGATTTAAGATAAAGTGGAATAATTGCACATACTTCATTGTGGCTGAGTTTCTTCAGTGAAAAGAGCGTGCGATTCCCAGACACTATGAACTGATTTCAACAGAGTTGCTCCAAATACGCCTCTTCCGTGCTCCTTTGACAGTGCAGGGAGTTGAAATGATTAAAATTCGTAATTCTGGGAAAAGGTGAAAGATGTGGAAATTTTCAGCTGTGTTGGGTGCTGGGATGGATATCCTTCCTCTCACTACTACCTGTGCTAGTACAGGGAGGAGATTGGCCTGGGGCAGTCCCCATTTATATCACTGCAGGCTTCTGTGTGACCCATGCTGCTTCATTGATGGTGATTTTGGGGGGATTATCTGCATGCTTACTTACTTCCTTCCTGGATGAATTTACCCAGAGTTATGCTTATGTTATGCCCTGGTTGAGAAAGGGCTCAGGTATGAGCGCTCTTCTTCCAAGCTTGGGTGAACAAAGAGCTTTCACTGCTCCTTTGTCCAGACTCACTTGCCATATTAGATACCCCAAATACTGCAAAATCACCACCAGTGAAAATCCGCGTGAGGTCTTTTATGCCAAGAGGGGTGGCAGTGATTTCCATCTGGTGTTGCTTTTGAGATTAGCAAGGCAAAATCAGGAGGCAATATCCCTAGTGCTGGGTTTAAGAAGTTGAGCCAGCAAGGGAAGCCAGAAGAATCTTAACACTGAGCAAGAAACTGGATGTGTGTGTTTCTGCCAACCAGCACACCTGCCCTAATAGCAGATGTAAATGTAGGATCTTCAAACCCGTGTCTGTCAAGCCACCAGCAATGAAGTTGAGAATGGTGCATAACTCTAGGCAAGGAGAGGCTTGGAAGAGGGCTATAGTGGTGACTGGAGTATGCATCTGGTGTTGTACAAGCACCTGACATCTCACAGGCATCTAGAGGAAATACAGTGTGACTACTTTGATCAATTTAATAAGAAGAAGGTGTCAAGGTTGTACTGTTGTTTATCTGTCTTTGACTAACAACATGCCAAGTAAGCTTTTGGCATTGTAACACCACAAGATGGGAGGGTGCCATTATTTGTGCTATTAAGCTAATGATGCATAAAGAGGTATTAAAAAGCCAATAGGTGTCATCTGCTATGTCAGTGGTGCTGGTAGTTGAAACTTCTAACTTTTCTTTATGGATCAATGAAACTGAAAATGAAGGGAGAACTCCTCCTGCTCTGAATTTCTTCCTATAAGAGCATTCCTGCGCCCTCACTGACTGTGAATGGAGCTAAGGCAGCATCCATGGGTGCAAGATCTTGTCTATGCCAGCACAATCTGAAATGCAGATTGTATTTTTTTTCTTAGCTTTTTGAAGTTGTATCCTGTCTTGCACCAGATCTTCTAAAATCCTGGTTTAGACAAAGTCTGAGGGGATTTAGGTTTGCATATTTTCCTAAGAGGATTAAGCTTCGCACTTAGCTGATCTATAAATTGTTTGGGGGCGGTTTTTTATGATTTTCTAAGCACACGAAAAGTCACATACACATTCAGATTGTCCTGAAATCTGTTGTCTGGGGGTTAGTGATAGAAATCTGGTGTTTGAATTAATAGCCAACTGAATCACTGAACCTCAGGGTTATTTTGAACTGAAAAACATTTTGGTAATCAGATTTGCAGCATGGCTGCAGGAACAGTTGTAGTAGCACAACTGAAGAGGCAAGGAAATTGCAAGAAGGATTAGAAACTGCTTACACTGGCATCAGAGAAAACAATTTATTGTGAAAATACAGCCCAGGAATAAATTAACGAGCACCCTTCCAAGCATAGGAGTGCTCATAACATTCCGGAAACTCTTTGCTTGCAAATCAAGGGTGTAAGGCAGCTCAGTGGGAATTGGACAAAAGTAATGGTAGTCTGTGAATACTTTTATCATTTAAGTTCATACTTATTAAATCTGTATGCCTCAGCAGTGGCCCCCAGGAGTGATGGGTGTTGGCATTCCTTCTGCCAGCTGGGTACTGGGGCACGGTGCCCTGGCACTGCTGGCTGTTGCAGCTGTGTAACACCCATTGACGACAGAGTAGTTTTGATGATTGCCAGCATAATTTTTCATTATGTGCCTGCAGGTGGGCTATATCTTACACATTCAGTTTTGGTATTTACAGTGTTTTTTGGAGGGCTGGGCACAGCGCCTTGTTTTGTGCTGCTGTCGGGGTGTTCGGAGGTTTTGCAGCAGCAACTGCTGCTGAAATCAAGCCTGTACTGGGGCTTCTTCCCTGCCTGCTAGAACAGTTGGAAAACTTCTAATGCTAAGTTTTCCATTCTTTTTTTTTCACTGAAGGCGGAGAAGGGATCTGACTCAGCCGTAGAAAAATGGTTTAAAACAGAACTAAACTCACCTGTGCTGCTTACAGGGATAATCAGTATTTCCTACTAAATTGCTGGTTTGTGCTCAGTGCTGCTGGCACTGTCGTCTTTCATCTCTTCAGGTGCTCTTCACAGTAGTGATGAGATTAATACCATGGAGAAACAAATGGTGTTTGGTAAAATGGGCAAGGGGCACGGGGAAGTGTGGCAGTGTGAATAACTGGCAGTCTCTGTAGATCTGCATCTGCGTTATTTTATCAAAGCACTGTATTTGTAGCATTGCAGGCTATACCACAGCACTTGTAGGAATGGTATTAGATGAGTGTTAAACCCTTAAAGGAAGGGAGGAGCTGTTGCGCAGTTTCAACTTCTGTTTTGCTGTAGCAGCTTGTGTGGAGTAAGTTTGTTTCTGGTTGGGATCAAACAGATTGAGTAAGATAAACAGAACGGAACAAAATTTATTAATATCCAAAGATAATGGCTTGGCTAGTGAAGGGTGGTTTATGATCTTTACTAAATAACAGCTCTGAGGACTTTCTGGTGCCCTCTAATCACTGGTGATGTTTTGTGTTCTGTTTTCTCTACAGGCGTCGGCTGATCTCCCAGCGATCTTCTCTGGAGACTCTGGAGGACATCGAGGAAAACGCTCCACTGCGGAGGTCATTTTATTTACTTTGTCTCTGCCTTCTTGTCTGTAAAGCACATACATGGACAGACTTGCTGTCCCTCCCCATGTTGAAAAGTAGCTGGGTCGTCACATTCAGGTGTTTTCATAATGAGTAAAAGTGTTAAAACTTCACATGACCTGCAAGGTAGTAGGTGATATGAATTACACATTCCCTGGCTTTAGGTCATTAAACAAAAAGTCAGTATTTAAAATGAAATGTCAGAAATTAAAATGTCAGATTTGATTAACAGAAAAATGTAGTTGTCACGAAAATGAATGACTAACCCCTAAAATACATGGTACACTTAAAAAGTAAGTACTGATGGTTTTATATAGTAAGTTTTTGAAGGCTAGTAGTTTGAGTATTCTTATTTTTTATGGATTTTTACTGTTTGTTCTCTCAGCACATGCAATCTTACTTTGGTTACCAGCATTACTGTCTGCATATGGCTGGTAGGTTTGTAACTGCTACCCCACTAATAAATCTACCTTCATCCCTGTTATATTAGCAGCTTCAGTGCAGTTTTATTTCTGCATCTGGGAGACCACAGCTTACTTCTCTGGGGACCACACTAATTAGTCACTAGGCAGCCCTCTAGGGTAATGGAAAATGGAACAACTGCTTAACAGTTCAGAAACTGGCTGGTCAGTAATCTGACCAGTGCTTGGAATGCTTCCAGGTCAGCTGTTCAGCAAGACAGCAGCCTAAGTTTGACTGTCTCTATCTTAGAACCTATAATTCAGCTGGTTTGTATTGGTGTTTAGCCTATAGCCTTGTTTATCCACATGCAGATTGGCTGTCTCTCCCTACCTCGAAGCGAAGCAAAGACTTAATAGCAGAGGCTGTACCAACTGGCCTACTACCAAGGCTTGATTATTTTTACAAAGCTTACTGTGGCATGCTTACCAGCATGTTATGAAGCGTTCTCATAAGTGATTCAAACATGTATAATTGGCAAAAGATGCAAACAAAGTACAGTTTGCCAGGCAGTATTTTTACTTGCTAATTTGCAGAATTGGTAGTAGAATGTCTCTCTTGGTGATACTTCCCTGTGAAGAAGCTAACAGGGCTAACTGCAACCAGAGAGTGAGGAAATCTCAAGGATTTTACTAACAGAAGTAAGGTAGAAATGGCAGAGTGATGGGGTCCCCCCTCTCGGGGCATGCCCATGCAGTGTGATGGTGTTTGGGTATAGCAACAAAGACTGGCAGTTCCTGGTGGCTTGGGACCAGTGGTCTGTGGTTTCAGTCCAACAAAAGGACCTCTCTGGCTTGAGAAGCTGCTGAGCTCTGCCTGTGCAGAGGAGAGGGTGGAAAAAATTGGTTTCAGGAAGCTTAACGCAGAGAGTCTGTGCTGGTGCCCCGTGCCACCAAAGGATGCTCGCCCCTTGAGCTCCCGTGGAGAATGCAGCAGCTGCAGTCCAGCAGCAGTGGTTGCACAGGGAGCACAGGAGTTTCCTTAGCGTTATCTCCAGTGCCTGTGCGTCCTGCTGTGCCTTGCAATAAAACAACACTGAGATGACACAGAGAAAGCTTTCACACGCGCTGTGATTTCAGCTGATTAGAAAGAGGCAAGGGCGGGTGGGGAGGGGAGGGTATTGCTGTTTGTCTCATCTATTCTCCCTCTGGCAATTTCTTTCTCTAACTGCAATTTATGAAGTGCATTCAGATGTAAAATAGATTTAAGACTTAATGTTTTATAGAATGATTTTTTTTTTCCCCGAGGTGATTTATTTTCAGTTGTTTTGCATACTGTCAGAACACAAAAAGTAATATTTAGAGTTAAAAGCAAATAGGAATTATCCTTGACAATGGGAGATTTTAAACCTTTCTAAAGTTAAAACAAGAAAAAACTTTCCTTAATGGCTCCTCTATCAATAGCCGAAGAGTCTACAGGAGCGTGGGTATTGGTGTGAGTGGGAAAATTGCATATTTACCAAGTTTTGGTTTAGTTTAATTTTTTTCCTTCTCAAAGCTTGGGCTAAGTTGTCACAGCAGATTACAGGAAGTTTTACTTTGCTGAGAATTTTTTTTTTCCTTTTTATGAAGGGAAGGGGATGGTGCCTTTTCTTATTATTATTTTAAATATTCTTTTTGTTTGAGCTGTCGCGTTTCCAGACTTACTGTCTTTATTGTTCCTGCTGATTCCTAACACGGGGTGACTTGAATCATTTGTCTCGTCTTTCCTTCCTGCTTTTGTGTAGACTTCTTGGCGGTACAGCAGGGAACTGAGTACTTCTATTTGTTTCTTTCTCCGCCCTCCGCAACTGATTTATTTTTCAGATGTCGAACACTCTCAGGATCACCCAGACCAAAGAACTTTAAGAAGGTTCATTTTATCAAGAACATGCGGCAACACGATACCAGAAACGGCAGGTACTGTGCATGCAAAGGCTGCTTCTCCAAAGGCAATCCATGGCATGTGAGGGAAGGGGCAGGGTCAGCATCCCTGTGCAAGAGCACAGCGAGTCATTGCCACTCACCACATACATACTAATGGCCTTTAAAACATTCTGAAGGTGCAGGCTGTAGTGCATGCTCCTTCCTTGAAGGAAGTGCATGCCAGTGGAAGTGCTAGCCCATAGATCTTAAGACCTGTGTCTCCTTAATACAGATAACCTGCATAACAGGAAAATCTTTGGTGCTGTCAGAGTAAACTCGGCATAATCTGGTTGCATTTCTTTGAGGGTGTTGCCAGGTTCTAAGTGTGAGAGGGGCACATAGCCGAACCTGCCTGGACCAAGTTTAACAATGATTCAATGCTGCTTCAACATCTATTAGTGGGTATAAAGTGCTGGTCGGTAAATGCAGAGCCAGGGGATGGCCATGGCAAGTTGAGGCACACGATCCTGGTTTTCATGGCAGATGCAGGCAGAGAGTCTTCTAGGGAATGTGTGAGGATGCACACCCTGAGCTGGGACATGGACTGCCCACGTTACAATCATAGGCACCAGGGGGACCTGTACAGCAGTGATGGGCTGGGACTATACCTACTGCGAAAGCATTGTGTTCCCATCAGCAAAATGGGTTCTTTATTGCAGTATCACCCAGTTCAGAAGTGAAACTAACTCCTTCCTGCTTAGAAAGAAGATACCTGCCCTCTCTGATTTTTTTAAAGAGTTTCTCCATGTGCCTCATGATTTTTTTTGATTATTGTTCTTCCAAACCTTAAATGTTTGAACTAGGCTGCCTGAAGAGAGTACATGTAGATTAAACTGACCTGCAGAGAGCTGACCCTTGCACATACCTGTTCTCATAAAACTGCCATGGCTGAGAGCCATGCATGTTCTGGGGCACTGATCTGTGCACGTAGTCTTTGATTTCCATCAAACATAGAACCATGTCGGTAGACATTCCAACGTTGCATTGTACTGCAGGTTTTATGAATTGAATTCTGGTAGGTGTTACTTGGCTCAAGAAACAATTTCTTCACTTTTGTTCTCATACATACAATTAAATGCAGTGCAAGGTAGTAATCAACATAAATGATGCAGAAGGTGGCCCTGAGAGAATTTAGAAACAGCTTTTATATCAGACACATGCAGAACTATTGACTTGACTGTTGTCTGACTAGCAGCTGATTATTGTCTTTACAACAAATACATGTGGAGTCAAACACTGGAAAGCAGCCTTCTAATTTTAGTCTATTTTGTGCATAAGTAGATGTATGCTCTTGGAATTTCTTACAGCAAAAAATACTTATAAGGTATTATACACATTCCCCAGAGAATGAGTAATTTCTGAGATGTGCATATAAAATCTGTGCTTAAACTTGGTAGAAATATTTCCTGCAGAGGCATGAATTAATATTTGATTTGTAAACTCTTTTCTCCATATTTTGCTAAAAAGCATTTGTAGTATATGCAACATTTTATCTTAATTCATACATCAGTCATTATGCTTGACAATATAACTGAATATTTTTCTTGTTAAGAAAACAGTGAGGAAGCGTCTGTTATTCAACTGGCTTCTTATCTTCATCAGCAGGCACAGTTTTCCAGAATATTTCCACAAACATAATAAAGATTTCTTTATGTAGAATACAGATACAATAAGAGGCAGTTTTGGAAATAGTTTTCATCCTATGGTCATAGAGCCACAATGATATTAGCTAAAAATAAAATATAAAGTTAACACTTTGTGTCACCCCTATGTGTAACAGTAAGTCATCTGAGCACAGACTATTTTCCCAAGGGGTGTGGATGCAATTGTAGTCACGGAACTTAATAGGCATTCTAGATGAAGGGAACCTCTAGAAATTCAGGTGTATCTGCTTTATGTGTTCATTGTAAAATCAAAAGTGTTTCTGAGTACATGAAGACCTTTAAAGTTGGTGTCCTCCCCAGTTCGCCTGACAGAGAAGCACAGGTGTTGCAATGGATAGAAAACACTCCTGAAACTCCTTTCCATGCCTGAGACCTTGTCCCAGGTGGCTCATGCATGGTCATGCAGGATGCAGGTGCTGAGCTAGGCTGGAGTCAGGCTCTCTGAGCTATCTCCAAAACCTCTGACCCTTCTGTCACAGAATGTCAGTCTTTCATTTAACTTGAGGAACCCATCTTTGAAAACACTTACACTGAATATATTTTTGGGCGGTGAATTTGATGACTGGGCTTTGAAATGTATAGCACATCCAAGTAATTGTTTAACTGGCTTGTGACTGAGTGTCACAGCAAAGAAAACTGCAGTGTGGGTGGTAGCTCAGGGCTCCTTTCTCCAGTAAGTGCCCTTATTTGTGGCTCTCGACCTGTAAAGGGACATGTCCTTGTCCTGCAGCACTGAGAACTCCTCTTCCCTCAGACATGGGGATGACATGTATTGAGTGACGATGCTTTGGGTCTAGCCTTTGGCCATCCAGCAGCAAGGCAGGATTAGCTGTGGTTGAAATAAGAGTTCAGCTATTTAGCACAAAATAAAAACACTCATACCCAGACCGGAGCTTATCAGCTAGGCCTTGTAAAGCTTCCTGTTGATAGTTCTGTGCACTTGTTAAACCGGTTTCTTTGGATTTGTAGGATACGGCTTATTAAAGGAGCTAGAAAACTACGTTTCCTAGACCGTATTATCAAAGCAGTCATGTAAAATAGCACAAAATAAACTTTCCCATTAAAACACAAAGACAAGTCAACCATAACATACAAACTAGCACAGTTAGCCACCAGCATGTGGTTTTGCCCACTTCACTCAACAGGTTTATTGGTGATATCCTCCATAAACTCTGAAGCAGAAGATAAGCAAAAACAAGCCACCTAAATGGCAACCTGAGCCAGCTGAACAAACAATTCATGGTGAGCCTGGGACAAGAACATCTCTACAGTAGCAGATATAAAAAAACAATAAAACAATGTTCCTCTCTCTCCCCCATGCCATTGCTTTATCAGTTTTTTTTGTTAGTATACACATCCAAGCAAAAGCCAAGCACCATCATGAAAGGTCTCCTTTGCTGCCCTTTTAATTGTGGAGATGCACACACATGCAGTCCAGGAGCCTGACTGTTTGCAGCATCCTCACAGTTCTTAATTACTCTCAGCCACCTTCTAGTAGCCCTTGACCTTGTGAGACTCCAAAAGGAGGGCTGCTACCCAGACAGCATCCATGGTTTGTGTGTTCATCTTTGCATGCAGGACAGCAGGGCCCTGGCAGGCAAACATCACCAACCAGGAATGAGAAAAGAGGCTACAGTATTCTGTTTGTGAGTGGTGTGTATGACATATATCACTCAGCCTGATCACAACCTTTTGGTGCAACACAGTCAAAACTAGACAGGCTCTGAAGAAAATAGACATTATTCTTCAAGTCAAGCAAATTACCAGTTCTGTTGCAAACTCTGTGCTCTCTAAGTTTTTTTCGTATAATACCTCATAAAGAAATTGAAAAATTAACTTTTACAGTCTTAGACCTTTGCACATTGTCAGAACTCTCTTGCAAAAGAATGGTTGCTCTGAACCATAGTAATTAATATAACTTCTCTGTGAAATGTGAGAATTAGAGAGTGAAAAGCTTCATGTGATTTTAAACACATCTAGGTGGCACAATTGGAATCAGGGCATGCAAACCCACTCTGAAGAGCTTCTCATGTCAGCAGTAGCTCATTCAGAGCTGCACAGGATCATAGATGCCCTTGCTGAAGAGTTGAAATGTAGAAAAATGCTTTTCTTCCATAAGCAATAATTAGATTTTCTTGAACAGCAATGGACTTCCAACACACCTTCTTGTCCAGAGCATGCTCTGTGACAAATTTCTGGCATTTCTGCTCCAACAAACCCTTCCAGGCCTTCAGAATGTTTTTTGTTTCCGTGCATGTCATCAGACCTCTACATAAAATGCTGTTTATCCCTCCATGATGATCATGTGACAACTGCCTTCCCTGCTTCCCTTCCAGTCCAGCTCCTAAGGCTGTTTTGCATCCATCTCCCCCAGCAGCTCTCCAAAGGAGGTTTTGTAGCATTCTGGCAGAGGAGGCTGTGGGCTCTTCTCACGCTCCATGTGGGAAATCTTTGTGTAAAGAGGGTCTGACGGTTTATGGAAAGAGAGGCAATACTTTGGTCCCAAGGGAAAAAAATCCAAAAAAAATACAGGCTGGGCTGGTGCTTTTTATTTCCTTTCTTGTCTGATTCCTTCTGATACACACAGTTCTGTGGTAACTTCCTACTGTTGTCTTTGTTTGTGGACATGGAAGCACCAGTTTGTTTTTCTTTAAGTATTAAGAGCTGAGTGGTATTTTTAGGGAGGTGTAGGGCGTTGGTGGACGAGCTGTATTTCCAGAAGCACCAGAGGGAGGGGGGTAATATGCTTAGTGGATACTGTGGTTTTCCGAATTCAAAGATGCTTTCTGATGTCAGCCTTGAAATCTGTGCCAAGTTTCAGACATCAGCAAACAAGGCTTCCAGTGAACAAGCAAGCTGTTGTGAGTAGCAACCATTCAGCAATAAGCAGTGGCAAGCACAAAATTAATCATATGCCAGGCTTTTTTTGCTTGTGGATTGCCGTTCTCAAATATGAAAAACTATTCCCCCCTGCTCTGTAACTTACTGCAGCACCATGAGACCGTCTTACAGGATCTGAGATATTAACCGTAGGTAAAGGAGTGCTACAGCATTTGTACAACAATGAAATCATACTTCATCTGCTGCAGGAGAACTTCCTGAAGCTGTGTGCATGTTTATTACTAGAAACCCTCCTTTATTAGAGGGTGAATATCCCTTTGCATTTAAAAATGCCTCTGAGGAAGAAAATAGGATTGCTGTAACAGAATGATCCAGGAGAAGGAAAATCGATCATTCTGCATTTTTCCAAGCATTACGTGCAGCAGCTCTCTTGGGGAGCTAAACCTTTTCCAAGAATGATGACTAAGCTGGTCCCTTAAGGAAACAGTGCTTTTATGACAGTGTAACTGGTATGAGATTTATAGGTGCATATGCTGGTTTTCAGACAGTAAAGAGCAGAATAGCTTGCTGGGGTTTGTTGTCCAGCTTTGACCAGTGTAGGACAGAGGATAAAAAATTCAGATGAAATCCTCACATACAGATCTGTGGAACATGATGTCAGAAAAATCAGTGTTGGAGAGCAGAGCAAGGAAGTGCAATAGCCCTGAGAACCAACATAGCAGTAGGTCCAAGGATTTTTACCACAAGTGGAGATTTTTAGAAAGGTAAACCGCTAATCAGATCAGAAAATAACACAAATTGCCATCACCATGTCTTAGAAGAATTTGACATTGTGCAGCCTGTTGGCCAACTTTAGAAGGCAGGAGGGTCAGTTGTACAATTCTCGACGTCCTGAAGGTAAAAAGGAAAGAGGGTCTATTTATAAACAGTCAGTTATTAATTGGCATTTTATATCTTACATCTTTATCAAGCTTCTCTTGACTTCTTGCCAATCTGCATCTCCCAAAACTATAGTAATGTAGCTACTGATACTCCACACTGTTTTATGGAAAGTGGTTCTTGATCTCAAGGTGGTTTTGATGTTGCTTAATGATATGACAGAGCTTGATAGCTAAAGGCAATTGTGTGACTGTGTAACAGATAGGTTGCTCCAAGCTATTTGATTTAAAGAAAATGAACTCTCTCAGAGCTGAAACCAGGACAGTATCACACAGTGACTTTGCAGATGTTGCAGAGATTTGAAGACTGGTTAAAAATACAAGGCATTTGCTCTAAGTGTGGCCTGGATTCTGAGATAAGCTCTCTACAGGCAGATAATGTATGCCTTCACATAGCCAAATCTTAAGCTAACTGCCTGTGAGGAATAAAGGCAAGCCATGCTTACAGGAGGAAGAATTCAGCCCTGACGGCAACTGAGACAGGCACTGGGCTGTGGGAGAAATGGCAGAGAACTGGGGGATCAGTCATGCCTGAGTGTCAGTGCAGCTAAAGTGATTACTGAGCACAGAGGCTGTCAGGTCGTCAGAGATAGACTCTGATCTTAAAGGTAAGACTGGAAGATGTGCAACTGCTGAGGTCAGTGATAATTCTCAGAGACCAAGAGAGGGTGATAGGGGAAAACAGGAGAAGACTGGAGGAGGAACCTTGAAAACACTGAAAGGATCTGAAAGCTTATGATAATAGCAGACTTACCCTGATTCATGGATGAAGTCTATTTCAGGAACAAGAAGCTGAAAATCAAGAGAGTCTTTTGGTTTAGCAGAGGAAGGTCACAACCAGCAGCCAGAAATTCTTTGCCCCAAAAATGCAGATGCCCAGAGAGCCACAGAATTGTGGTGTATATCACCTGGGTTGCTGTTGGATTTGTCGGTTTAGTTTCAGCCATTATAGTGAGTTGTCAGAACATTCCCATGCCTCTCTGGGTGGACTCCTTTCACTAGAAAAGCATCTATCCTAGATCCAAGTAATGTATTCAAAATAGTCTTTCCAGAAAGCCTACAGAGGGGATGGGACTCCACTGCTCATTTACAGCTTATTTGCTATGGCACAAGCTTCAGCACTTCTGTGAAGACTCCATAGCGCGACACCTGTGAGACAAAAGAGAGGAGGGAGAAATTATCCTTTACGGAAGTTTTATGATTACGAATTCCTCAATGGTAACATCTGTTGCTTTGCTTATTGTGGTGGGATTTTTAAATTTTAGTCTTTGATTTCTTTTATTTTCTTTTATATTTTAGAATAGTCCTTATCAGCAGCAGAAGATCCTTCTGTAGCATATTTTCAGTGCTGCCATATCGAGACTGTACCCAAGTCGGGTATGTATATTTATACATGTACTGCATAGTCTTTCTGGGCCTGCATGTAGACCTGATAACAGACAACAGCATGATGGAGGCTAATGCTTTTACATATCTGCTCTGAGAAGAGGTAAATGCACTTAGGTGTATTTGCCTTGTGGAACATTACCAGGTTAAAAGTACTGCTTTCAGTCCCCTGTTTATTTATATGTGTTGTGGTATGTTTGATTATTAAGCTTGAGAAAACTACTCCTCTGAAACTGCTGTTCTTGAAAAATGCACTGGTTTTATTGTTTCTTCCGACTTCATCTTTGACAAAACAGATACTCCAGGGAGTTCAACTTTAATTTTTTAAGTTGTCTTAGCTTTCTCTTCTCCCATGAAAACAGGGTGCTACTGTGTCTGTATTTCCCGAACTATGAAGAAATATTTGGATTTAAACAAAATACCTTTTTATTGTACTTTTAGGCATTGGTTGGATCCTTCAGACAGTGAAAACAGATTATTTTGGCCATAATACTATACAGGTTCATAGCTGGTATAAGCAACGTCCCCGCAGCTTCCTTGAATCCCTTGACTTGCTGAGACACACTACTTTCAATAGAAAAGTTTCTTTGGAATGAAATAGTTCTCCAAAGACTGAGA
The DNA here is from genome assembly GCA_013396655.1 of Campylorhamphus procurvoides. Classification (NCBI taxonomy): domain Eukaryota; kingdom Metazoa; phylum Chordata; class Aves; order Passeriformes; family Dendrocolaptidae; genus Campylorhamphus; species Campylorhamphus procurvoides. The sequence goes on along the minus strand of WBMV01005302.1, from coordinate 500,497 downwards.
AAGCTTTTCACACTTCCACTGAAACTACAGAAGTGGAAGAAACCTGATTTGGCTGGAAGGTGTTGCCTGGCAGGCTCTGATGACTCGCCGTGTGCCTTCAGAGGTGCAGTGCAAAGCTGGGAGGGGCAGTGCTGATGGGCAGCAGCTCTGTGCCCCTGTGGCAGGGGAATGAAGCGTGGCCCCCATGGCCATGTGCCAGAGAGCTGAGACGTCCTTGTAGCTGGGGTTGACTCAGGGACTGGAGGGCACAAAATTTGTGGGAAATAGTCAGCTGATACACTGAGGTGGGTTTGAAGAGCCCACAAATAATTGAGAGTCAAATTTATCCACTGTATAAAACGTTAATTGGCTCATACTTTTCAGCCATCCATTTAGTTCTGGAGAAAGATTTGTCACAAACTGCTTGTGCATCAGTAATTCAGAACAAAAGGAGATTATTTTTAATGCACAAACGAAGCACCTTTGTAGAAGGGTTGACTTGGTCTGCTGTCTCTTGCAGTAAATTTTTTCCCTTAATTAAACTGTGATGACACATCAGGCAAATTCTTGATGGACTGGCAGATTTGCTCATTGTTCTTGAGTATACTGTCATTCATTTATGGTCATTGCCCTGTGGAAATTGCCTCTTTATTGGAAACCAAACATATTTTGAAATGCTGATGACTGGTTGTACCTTCTAAATTATAGCAGTAATGAGGCCAGCTGCAAAACTAAATATTATTTCAGCATGTCATGTCTTGTACTGTGCTTGCCAGCAAGAAGGGCATGGGATAAGAAGGTAGCAAAAGCCAGTACACAGCAATCCAGCCCTGTTCCCTTTGCTAAAAAGCCAAGATTAAAAATAAAATAAAAAAAAGCCCTCTTGCTTCCAGAGCATCAGAGGAAGAGAGAAACAATTCAGTGGCACATCCTTCCAGAAACTGCTGGTGCAAAGAACAGATGAGGCAGTATAGCATAAACTGTAGCCACTCTGTTCAGGCTGCACAGTGCTCGCCTACTTCGCTGCACATTTTGGATGTGTAGTAGGAGAGAGGAGAGACACCGGGTACTTTTTTGAAGTACTGTAGTGACAGCATCCTTTAGCTTTGCTTTCTCTGAATCTCTGGATTGCTGGTGTCTGTCGACGGGCAAGATTTCCCAACTGGTTTATGTTCTGCAAAACACTACTGAATAGTTAACAAAAAGAAACAGATCATTGCAGGGAACCATGGGCACATCTGAAATTTGACTGGAGAAACCCTGGCAAGAGTGGAAAAGTTGGATGGGTGAGCAGGCAGGAGGAACTGTTCTGTGTGAGAGGAGCACATGGTGGAGGTTCTGCTGCTTCTCTACCTCTGCACGAACTCACAGGCATTACAGCTGAGGAAATCTCCAGGCACAGCTGTGTTTTGTGGAAGCTGCCAGCCCCTGTTGCACTGTAGTCAGAGCAGAAGAGCTGCACTGTATCAGTGGTGGCAGATACACTGCAGGAGCAGATCCATTATAAAAACCCGTGTGGGAAACAATTCCTGAAGTCACAGCTAAGCTCTTTGTACTTGTTCAGGGTGGATGGAGCAGCATCACCCCTCATTACTGAGGTGCAAGCCGTGTACTCTAGACTGTGCCCCTCACTTGTCCACCCTTCACACAGAGGTCCAACTACGACAGCAAGAACCCTCCCCGAACCTCCAAAACCATATTTTTAAGTGGTAGTACTAATACAAATGGAGGTCTGGGGGTTGCAGGAAGGAGAGTCATAGAAATATACATGAGAGGATGAAGTCTGAGGTGTCCCCTGGAATATGTTTCCCAAATCCCCCTCCCCAGCAGCTGAGCAGCTGCCAGTTCACGGGAGTGAAGCTGGCAGGAGGCTTTTGAAGGGAGACGTACTCCAGAGCAGTGTAGAGGCTGCCAGTGATCAATGGCAGGTTTTTCTCCCTGAAGTTTCAGAAGGCCAATCTGATGGTACTTTCTGAGGCTGAGAAGGAAGGACCCCATTTGCTGGGGGAATTACTTTCTCTAGTTTTCTCTGTTAAAATGAAGAGAAGTACAATATATAAAGCAGAGACTGATGTGGGGAGAAAGAAAGTAATGTACGGATCTAATCACTAGAATTTTCTGTCCTCAAAATTTTGTCCCTCTCTTGTGTCCAATGGAAACCTAATGCTTTAGCTTCAAGTGCTTTTGTGCAGTGGAAAAGGGGAGAACTAAAACTAAATTGACAAAGGTTTTGTGATGCAGTGTTTCTTGCTGGAGTCACTGAGAGGCAGGTACTTTTGTGGATCCAGGCCATAAATTTCATCTCCTTTGTCAGAGCTTGGTTGTCACAGTGGAAGCTCACAGCAAGTGGAATTAAACCTTGATACTGTTCCCTCTTCCAGAACAGGGGAAGATGCCTCAGGTCAGCAGCAGGTAGCTGCCCCATCACACTCATGCTCAGTACAGGCATGTATATCTGCATGCTGACCTGCTCTGGGCCCTCAAAAGGGATCTCTGTCTTGGCAAACCAAAGAGTGAAGCCATTTTCAGATGGATTAAACAAGACTTGAAGGAATTATTCATTTGGAAATGGGCTCCAGATGGTTTGAGGTGAATTGGATTTCAGCCCTTTGAGAGAAGAGCTGGGGATCAGACACAACAGATATTAGCCTTTTAGCCATTAGGCAGGTCATGCTCCGGGCACTCGAGTCCCTAAAGAGGAACTGTTACAGCCAGACTGCAGGAGTGTGTCTGCAGGTTTCTGCCCACCCTGCTCCCCAGCATGGTCTGCACAAGGGTGCTCTGTACATCCACTGTGTGACCCCGGCCAGGATGGAGAAGGACCAGGTTCAGCTCTGCCCGAAGGTAGCTACCCTGGAAAAGGCAGATATCCTGAGCTGAGAAGGGAACCTGTTCTCCATTATTTGCCTCATCTTGAAGCTTCTCTAGGCACCAGTTCTCCATAAACTTCCAAGGAGATGGTACAACTCTGGTAGTCCTCACAGAGGTTGTCAGAGTTGTTCCATGTGTCATGCATGACATGGTGACCCACAAAAAGGCTCTGCATATGCTTGTGGCCAAGTGAGAACAGTCCGGTTCTCATTTGTATTTTAGGTGCTTAAGCAATTTCAAAAAAGGGTGATGGTGATGTAGGTCTGTCACTGTCAAAAGTGTTTTATAAAGGAGGGAGAAGGTACTGGCTTGTCTTTCCCCCCAAGAACAGCAGGTAGTGTAGTCAGTTGGGTTTGTAATTCTGAATCTTTTTTTCCTTTGGCACACACCATTATGGTTCATGATTTAAAAATGTTTTTGAAACATTGTAGGCTTGTTTTTTTATCAATGTAAAAGCATTTACAGATTGAAATTGTACCTATTCTGATATTTTTTGTGTTGTAAGAACCTTGTAAGAGCTTCCAAGTTCCTGTGAAGTCCTGTCCAGAAGATGTATCTGGAGGACCTGGGGGAGAAGGAGGTCTGGTGATGTCACACAAATGCAGAAATGCAGCACTGCAGAATGGTCAGTCTTACACTGAACTCTCAGCCACTGGGCTTGCAGTGACTGACTGATGGCAGGGCTGGAGGTGATGAGCTACAGGGCAGAAAACTCAGAGCATCAGGCAGTATGCGTCCTTATAAAAACGGCCAATTCACCTCATCTTTTATTCTTCATGGCATTGAATTCATTAAGGGGTTAGAAGCTTATCTGCAGCAGACATAGCTGCTGAATATTGCTGTCTTGACAAAATATAGGTATTCATCTGACGCAACTTGCCTCCAGCTAGGGGAAATAATGCAGTATGAGTAATCGAATGGATTGAAGCCCAGGAAGCAGACCATTCTTCTGAAGTAAAGCAGCAAGCTGTTAGATAAAAAGAATTTGTGTCTTTCTCAGAAATGCTACTAACCAGCTTCATCCAGTTTCTAAAGACAAGTCACTGCTGAATTTAACTTTGAAGTTAACTAAGTGCTGGCCAGAACAATAATGAGTTCAATGATTGCCAGGAGCAAAAAGTTTGCAATACCATCACCCCAGATAACATCTAAGCACAATGATCAATTAGTCCATAGACCTGGCATTCCCAACAGTTTTATTTACCTGAACTGTGCAATCTGTGTTCATCTTTACTGTTCAAACTGGGTAAGAAAGTCTTATGCAAAATGAGGCGAAAAGAAGGATTTAGGTGAGGTTGTCTTGCACCCCTGCCACACCCCTGCCATCATTTATTTGGCAGAGTGTGGAAAACAGGCAATATTTACAGGAGAAATGAAAGTGTCTAAATTGCCATATGGATAGTAGCAAAAAGCAGACAGCAAAGCAGGGTACTCTTATGGCCTTCAGATTTGTTACCAAGTTCCTTGCTGTCCTTCCCCGAAAGATTTTGTATGCGAGGCAGTTTTGATTAAGTCATCAATCTTGAATGCTTTTCCTGAGCATTTATCATTCTGTAGGCCTATCATTCTTTTAGCTTATAATAGGGAAACTGAAATATCCCTGCTTTTCTTTACCACTGCTTATTTTCTCTGCCTCTCACAAATCGAACAAAAAACCAAAACCAAGCATGCATTAGCTTTACAGAAAGACACATAAATTGAGCGGTTTTCCCCACAATAGAACATTTCAAAACTAATCATCTCATGTATGAATTTTATAGAACCACCATTGCTCATTTGTTTGAGTTCCCTTTGATTGAAATTAATCAATGAATCTCCCTAATACTTTTACTCTGTGTTGGGCAAAGCATCAGGAAAAGAGCTGGTGTGCTGACGGAGAGGTAAAGGATACTGGCCCGTTAGGGCCGTCTTTCCAGGAGTTTTCAACCCCCTCTCCCTGTAAATTGCAACTGGAGTGGTTCTGGCAACATTCATGCCATTAGGCTCTGAAAGCTCTCCATCAGTTACAGCAGGCAGTCTCAGGCAGTGGGAAATCTGCTGGATTGACTGACAGTGCATCTTTTCCAGAGCTGTCATTGTCCTTGTCCCTGTAAACAGACATGATCAGTAGAAATTATTTACAGTGACAGATGAGAATGGTATCTTTTCTTGGTGTCTCATGAATTGCTTTTGCTTTCAGAATAAATCTTAACAGAAGGTTGACATCTCTAAATAGCAATTATCAAATTCCTTTTTTCAGTAAGCAGAAGGCTTTTTCATGTATCTAGAAATCTATTTAATATTTCATGGACTCCTAAATTATTCACGGGTTCCAGCACTCAACTGTTACTGTCATTTAAAGAGCAAGTACCCAGCAGGAGTCTTGCATGGGACTTTGTAGATCATGTCAAAGCATAACATTTGGATCATTAAGGAAATGTTATACTTCCAAAGGTAACAGCATCCAATTTATATTTTGTTAATCCTGGCCTGGCTGATAAAGGATACGATGAGATTTCTTGTTTGGATCCTTATCTATCTGCTCAGTAAAGCTTTTCACCATCCAACAACAAATCTGGGATCCCAAGTCACCTGGTATTCTTCCAAGAAAATCTGTGAACTCTCTTAGATAGAGGAACTTTTTATTTTTTTCTTTTTAGGGAAACCACCCAATCTGACCACTCACGAGATTCTCTGGCAGTCACACTCCCAAGGCCAGAGGCTTTAACTGCTGGGACTGAAACTGTTTCACAGTGGGCAGCTCCAGTGAGCTGACAGCAGCCCACTTCAGTCCCTAAACTCACCACATGCACATGCAGTCAGACCGTGTTTCCTTACCAGTTCAACACCAGGTTTCCCATACCAGAGACTGAAACATCTTGTTCCCTGAAGCCATTTATCCACAGCTCATTAACAGAGAAATAGCTCTATGTGGGTGCCTCCAAGGAGCATCCCCAGCAAAGGAACCTGGGCTTCTAGACCCTCAGAAGTCTCATTGTTCCTCCCTAGTCATCAGCTCCTGCCCTCCTCTCTGCATTCATCTACCTCACTGGCATCACTGGTCTTCATCTCCTTTGTTATCCAAAAGGTTGGCAATTCCCAGCTCTTGCTGTATCTCCCAGTGTCCATTCACCTGGCTGGCATCCATCTTCATGCCCTTTGTTATCCTGGAAGTTGGCTGTTCACTGCCTCTTGTCTTGGGCTCCCACCCAGAGCTCAGACTGCATTTAAATCTGTATCTCAATCTGCAACTTGTGAGCTGAGCTAGCTGGACCAAATGTATTCCACAACATGGTGCAGTCCTGGGTAACTAAAATAATATGCTCAGTCTTGAGTGGCATTTATAACGTTGCTCAGCTTTCTGGAAATGGTATGCATGAATAGAATATCTAGAGCTTGATATTGATGTAAATCAAAGTAATTCCCCAAACTCTTGACAGAAACTGGGATCTACTTTTTTTGACTCCTAAGGAAATATTATCCCTGATCTTCTCATTTCCTCAAGTTTTCTTTGCTTAAATAAAGGGAAGGTAGTAAAGTTAAATTCCTGTGATTTATTTTTGCGTTTCTGTGTCTGCTTGAATCCCTTGAAAAGCTTGTTAAAAAGTGCGTTTGGAATTAAATCAGAAAAACCAAAACTGAGGAAGAGGAGTAAGGAAGTTTTCTTGACTTAAAAACCAATTTGGTGAGGACTGTCTTTCCTACTCTACATTTTCTAAGCACCGTTTACTACTGTATATTGGTATGTGCAATTCCTCAGTCCCATCAGTAATCTATATAACTTAAACACAGTGAAAGTTTGGCTGTTTTGCTTTTTTTTTTTATATGAAGTGCCTGTCCTCCATGTGCTCCTCCCTTTCGGGGCCCCTTGGCTGTAGTACCATGCCAGTGCCTGTGTCCTGAAGAACTTGGTGGTGGTGGTGGTGGTTGGCTGGACTGGTGCAGTGGCTGTGCCCAAATAGCCATCCTGACTCATCCCCAGCCACGACTTGCCATTTGGAGAGGGCAAAGTGAAGGCATCCTCCATTCCTTCCTAGCTGTTACTCTTGAGATTTTGGGGGTGTGGGGAGAAAGCATCTGTGCTGGAGCTCTACCCAGCAACAGCGTGGCAGCCCTTGGGCTTGCTCTCCCGGCAAGAGCTTTGTTGAGGCCTTCATGAGCTCTCTTGTCTTTAGTAGGAGGGAGGGAAAAAAAATCAAGATGTGTCCTACAAAAACTTGACTAGCTTGCTGTTGATCATAGTAATACAGTAAAATAGCATAGGAATTTATTATTTTATTAATCCTTATTAGGTGCTCACCGAGATCTTTTATGAGTGAGAGGAGGATGTGTATAAGGCAGGATGAGCTTTTCCGTTTATACATTCATAAGAAACTGTGCACTGCTTAGTACTGATTTTCCTCAAAAGAGGGAGTTTAATTCTCTGTTTTATGGACATGTTTCTCTCCAAACAGTAATATTTTATTACTCCATTTTACAACACAAGTAAGCATATACTACCTAGAAATACAGAGCATATGTGGAGGGTGGGGAGACCCCAAGAAGCCCTTGCAAAACACCTAGGATGAGGGAGAGTCATTGCAGTGTTGTTCACAGGATCCTGAAAGGAGAGTCTCCTTTAGAAACATCAGAAATATAGGGAAATGGAGGCATTAGTGTCCACTGATCTTCAGCTAATGTCCAGGAATCATTGCTGTGTGTGCTCACACATGCCAGCTGACCCTGCTGCCGGCTTCCAGAGCACTGATTTCTTTTCTGTCCCCAGAGCTGCTCTTTAATTTTTAAAGCTACTGTGCTGTCTCTTAAAGGGTGATGGATTTCCATCTGATGAATTACAGAGTTATCTATCCATGTCTGTTAATTGCATGGAAAAATTTCTCTATGCCTTGTTTTCAAAGTTGTAATGGAATTATTTCTTCCTCTCTAAGGTCTGTAAGGTATTGAATGGAAGGAAACTAAACTGGTCTGATTTCAGGGGATTCAGACATTTTTTTCAGGTGTGGGTTCAGGGGCTTCCTCAGGTTCTGTGCTTGTTCATAGAGAAGACCCGCTGAAATGGTTACTATTTGTCATTTGTCACTCTGACAAAGTTCCCTTAAGCACTTTCTTCACAGAAATGGAGAGTCTAATACCATGCTTCTGACAGAGGGTTATTTTTACATAATTATTTGTCCAGCCCCCCAGTAACATGATATCAGGAAACAAGAATGATAATATGACACTGTGCTAAGTGAACTCCAATCAAGAAACTAAGAGGACTTTGTTGGGATTAGAAACTCGATACAGTCTTTTCCTATGCCCCTGAAGTATGTTTTCCAGCAGATAGACATGTTGGACTTTTTCCAGCAGTAAGGTACATGATTTACTGGGGACTCAGGATTGCCAAGTTGCAGAGAAATAAAGTGTGTGATAGGTTGGAAAGGAAAGACAAGGAAAGAGGGTGTGTAGAGACACAGCATGAGATAGCCCAGCCCTGCAACTGGATGAAGAGCCTGCAGGGCTTCTCCATGCCTCAGTGTCAGCATCTGTCCCGCATAGATTTTGAAGCACATACTTGGACCTCAGTGGAAATCAGGCAGGAAAACACTGCAAGATAAACAGTCTGGAGTCGTATGCAGCTGCCAATTCTGGTGCACAAATTTGCTCAGAGCCTTTTTCACCTTAGTTCACATTTTGATCATGGGGCTGAAGCATGGGATTCAGCCTGCATGTCTCAAGCATCTCATTTGTCTCCAAGTGTCAGGTGCTGCGTGGGTTAGTCCTTCTAAAGTAGATCCCCAACTTTCCATCCCAAGGTGATGGAAAACTGGGTTTCTCCTGTCAGCCTTCAGCAGGAAAGTCACTGGACTTCAGGCAGTCTCCTGTGCTTGGAGGAGCAGGAATCCTTCACGAAGGCTTTCAAAGAAGCTTTCGCCTTTGTCTTGTGTAGGGGAGAAAGATGTGTGATCTGGGAGCACCTGTCTGCTAGCTACATGGCTGTTAAGTGTTCAAGCTGAGTTGTTGTATTTCACTTGAAGTGTTCATCATTTGCAGTTCTTTCGCAGTGCCGTGTTCTGTCCGAGGTACCCAGTGATGGGGAACCTTGCTCTGTGCCATAGGTGAGGTAGGAACATACTGGGGGTTTTCTCTGTAATGTATTTTAAACAAGTGCTTCCCATAGGAAAAGTTGTCTGATCTGTGCTTTGCACTGGCATGTTTAGATTAATGCTGCACCTTATTTCAGCATTGGGTGGTGGAACGTGAACAAGACATGCGTATTAAGAGCTGTTCCTGCTCTTGTTTCTGTTTCCCAGGGATATGAAGCTGGATGGTGGACGCCAGTGCCATTCTACTGGAGTGTGCCTGAAAGAGATAATTGGTCTTGAAGGTGTGGAGCTTGGAGCAGATGGGAAGGTGGGGATACTTCAGTTCCTACTCCCCTTGATTTTATGTTATAAGGGAAAAAATGGCTTAACTAATAATGAGCGGTTATAAATTATAACGAGCAGTGGAACTGTAGTTAAAGCACAGTATGTGGAACTGTAAATAAGCTTAGTAGAAACTGGTGAGGACTGCCCAAGCTGTCAATGCAAACAACGCTGTATCCTTGAAGAAATTTGCCTTTAGTAGTATCTGAGTCTCTAAAGCATTACTGAATTATGCAACCTTCCCCTGGCTCTAGGAGGAGGTATCACTGCAGAGCGTATTGCCAGAAGTTTGAAAATATTTGGTGAGAGTTGTAAGCTGTAATTCTGTTGCTTTCAATTGTATTTAATAAAATTTTGCTTAACAATATATTTTTCCAAAGAGCAGGAAAACAATATCACAAATCTGATGAGTCTTTCAAAATCCAAGAGTTCATTTACTTGAATAGAATAGGCAATTATGAATCTTTAGAGAAGTAATTAATTTTAAAGAAGTATACAAAGACAGTTTTAATCATAAAAGAAAACAGTCTTGCTGAAAGCCAGATTTACTTTCTGCAGTTCAGTTTACCCAGTCTGCTGTCATATATGGATTTAAGGGCCCTAGGTCAATGCTGCTACACATGGTGTGCTCACCTAACCAGGTGTCAGGCCGGAACACAGGCTGTAAATTCCTGAGGACTGTCTGTCTGCTTCCAAATAAATGAAAGCTCACATGTTTTATTTGATACCTGTTCTGACCTTCTTGTAAACCAGTCTAGAGTCTGAGACTCATTTTTTCTCTTCAACACAATGTTATTTTTGGAAAATAAGCCAACGAGAAGCAAGGTATAGCCTATTCCTGGCCAAGGGTACAAGCAGAGAATCAGTGCACTCTAAAAATAATTTTGTCACAAGTTACTCATTCACAGTTAGTCCGTGTTGGGAGGTAGTAAATGATTTCCTACAACCATTGCTGTGAACTGGAGTTCACTTATTATGCCAATAAGACTCTGCCAGAAAAAGTCCTGAAAAAGAAAAATAGCAGAATAAGTGCTTAAGTTTAGCAGTGTTCAAGTGATTTACCTCTGGCAGCTGTGTGCTGAGGGACCCATATAGATGATGCTAGTTCAGTAAAAGGAGCTGCTGAAATCTGCTACAGAGAAGACCCACTGAAAAAAACCTGACAAACTGATATATTTTTAAATCTGACCCTTCAGTAGGATTTTGTAAATCCAGTGTATTAGAGCTTGTGTGTGTGTGTTTATTTTGCTGAAAAATTAATGCCTTTGCAAAACCATTTTTTGCGTGGATAAACTGACTACACTGAAGCAAATGTATGTGACTGGTTCTTATTCACCTGTGCCTAACTACTAAATCCAGAAAATCGTCCATTAATTTGGCTTCTCTTGCTTCCAATTGGAAGGCAGCAAAGGCATCCCACTGCAGCTGAGCTGGGCTGAAAGTAATTGTCTGTCCATTCTGACTTTTTTTTAGACGGTTTCTTATACACAGTTCCTCTTTCCCACCAATGCTCTGGGAACTCGGAGGAACACAATAGATTCCACCTCATCTTTCTCCCAATTTCGCAATGCAAGCCACCGTAGCCTTTCTTTGGCAAGAGCTAACAGCACCCAGGGGAGCATTGATGCAGGTAACATCTCAAGAGGCTTGTTTTAATATCTTTGCATACAATGATGATAGGCAGTTATTGTGAAGTATGGGCATGTGTTTTAGTCCCCTGTTTAGCTTAAATGAAGCAAAATATAGTCTTGTGTCATGGGTGGAAGAGGGTTCATTCTGTATTTGTTTAGCAAAGCTTGCTTATGGGTGATGGAAAGTTAAGTAAACGGGTGATGGAAAGTTAAGTAAACAAGCATGTTGTTCGTATTGACAGCCCCTGATGGCACTCACTGTGCACCTCCTCCTGTCATCGGCATCATTTGTTCCTCCTGCATCAGGCTTATCGTTACCTTCTTTTGCTATGGAAAATTTACAGTGGCAACACAGTAGTCATAAGCTGAAGGTGTAAATTCACTTGTGACCTTTTATTAGGCTGGAATGGGCTGTGTTTACAAAACTGGACATAAAACATAAGCCGAAGCACTATATGCTTAAGATATTTTGGCATGATAAATGAAATAAATCAAAACTATGCATAAACAGATGAAAACTTGTTGCTGGGAATAAAAGGCATTCAGAGCTTTATATAATTTTGCAATTCTCTAAGCTCTAAGTTCACATTTGCCAGGTAATTCAAAAGCTGTACATCCTCTATGTTTTTGCAAATCATATTAGCATAGAAATATTTAGAGTTTTCAGGATTCAGAGCAATTTTTCATCGCTGTCAAAAACCTTGAATGAGGATAGTATTGTGCAGTATCTGTAAACTTGTTTGCCACTTCACTTAAGTCCAGAGATTTCTTGATGTAATGAATTCCTTTCTTATATTTACTGTTGTTTTTATAGGTAGCGACCTGGGAGACTTTGTTGAATATGACCCAAATCTTTTAGATGATCCTCAATGGCCATGTGGCAAACATAAGCGGGTTTTAATATTTCCTTCATATATGGTAAGTGATTCAGTAGCACAGATAAATTTTGGTAACAGGGTTTTGAAGGTTTGAGATTGCATTTGACTGTATTTTGTGAAGATTATTATTACTATTTTAAACATGCTAATAACAACCATTTGGAATGCTTTGTTCTAAATGACAGTTAGTTACCAGGGCGTGTTAAAACAAACTCGTGGAGGTATTACAAAAGTAAATGCTTTTATTATGGCTGTATTTCATAAATGCTTTAGATGAAAGGCTTGTTTAAACAATGCGTTCATTCTCTTGCATTCAGAGGAAGGTTTATACTTCCTCGAATTGGCACCTATTATGAAATAGGAGGATACCCATTGGGGTTTCTCTGAAGTCATGAAGCTGTGCTGTGTTTTGATGGTTATCATTCACTCCTCTGAACAGCTTTTTTTCCCAGGTATTTATTTCACCATGGGATAGTCCTTCCTTTATTGGCAGCAATTACAAGCAGAGCCTGTATATTTCTTGCTGTATCCAAACCCTTAATGATACAGATGCGTTACTGTAAGATTCCTTACTCTGTGGTCTAACACAGTGTTCTGTGGTGAGAGACTTCTGTGGCCACTTTTTGGTTGCATCAGGTCTGTAGACTGTGGTGTGTTATTTTGGCAGGACTGCTGCAAGATGCAGTGCAGTCATACATGTGTGAGCACATATCTGTCTGAGTTATACATCCAGAGTAGTATTAGGCAGTAAAGATTCTTTTTTATTTCTCCCCTAAGCACTGACCTAGTACTCTTATCTATATACAAATTTTGTTTGAAACACCAACATCTAAAGCGTTGTCCATGTTCTTGCTAACTGGGAGCAGAAGATGTTATTTAAGAAACTGCTAAATTTTGTAAATATACAGTCTTTGTATGTTCTCATCTGCCCTTCACCCTGGGGGTATTGTTGCTCTTGGGTGCTCCTTCTTCAAAATGAATTTTATGTGTTTCATGTAGATTGAAGATTATCTTTTTGCTAGGAGGAGCATTCTGCCGTTGCACACCAAGGCTTAGTTGGACTCTCAGGCTGTGCTTATGCTTGATTTTCAAATGGGAAGTCCAGAATGTCCTCTGCTTACTTTTGGCCAGTAATCCTTTAAGGGTTGGCAAGTTATTTTTTTACTGCTGAGCCACAAAGTGATGACGTTTTATAGCAGATACCTCTGTGTAGGAAAATATTTGTTAGGTCTCGATGTGTTCACTGTCACAGGCAGGGAACTGTCTTCCCTCAAGGAGAAAGATGTTGTTAGCCAACATCGAAAATGAACATAAGTCTAGCAGTCATGGTGATGTTTCTGATCTTCCTCAGGCTGCAAATGTGCACCAGGAAGTGAGTTCTGTAGGATCACCTGGATTCTTTGATCCCTTTTCACCTTGGTGTTGTGGTGGGCATGGCTGGATGAGTCAAAATAGGGCAGCCAGGACGGCATCATGCAAGGAAGGTCTCCATCCAGGAGTGGTTGTTTAATACCCTTCTTCTCCATATGTTGGTTGACCACAGCATTTTGAGGCCTGTATTTGTACTTTGATTGCAAAAAGGAGCTGACAGGGAATTTTCACTGTGATAGAGGTATGACTAGAAAAATGTAAGGTGAAAAGTGGACTTCAAGGGCAATTGTTAAAATCAATGCCATTGTTTATCTAGAACATATCTGCATTGACAGGGATCTCCCTGCTTTTTCTTTGTCTCTGCTGCGTTCTGGAAAAATGTCTTTTTTTACTTTTTTGGAGTTTTTTCTGCCTGAATCTGCCTACCACACATCACTTCTTCAGCACTGCCTGAGGGTCTGCAGCACTCCCATCTCCCTCTCTGAAGGCAGGCACTAATCTGAAAAAGGGCTGAAGGACATTAAGTGATGTGTTTCTTTTGTTGATGGGAATCACAGGAACGTGCCAAGAGATCTTTTATTCTGGGATTTCACCTGCCTGTGGTCGAAGCAGCATAGCTATTATGCCATGCAGGAGCTTCACAGCTTTGCAAGAAACTGAGGAGTGGGTGGTTGTTCTTCAGTGTTCAGATGAAAGATTTCACAAGGGGCTGGTGTTTCCTTCAGCCAAGAGAAAGGAGAAAAGGTAGTGCTGGAGTGTCCAGGGAGCTTTCAGGTTAAATAGGATTTTGCAACTCAGGCAAGGAGGACTCGAGCATAGAGCTGCAGAGTATAAGGACATATTGGCTATGTAAAAGACTTCACTCCCATCCATTTTAGACTTTCCTGACTCAGTTGGCATTCCCTTCCCCTGTAGTTCACATCAGTGTTAGCAGCAATTTCAAGTAATTTTCTTCCCCAAATATGAAAATCAGCATATGCTTCAATTAAAGCAAATTGCAGTCTGGGGCCGGCGAGAAGCCTGTGGTTTTTCCCTGGCTGAGTGCAGCCATTGTGGGAGTGACAGAGCTCAGCCAAATGACCGCAGAGCTTTAGAGCTGCTGAGCAGAGACTGAGACCAGCCTCTGGTCCCGAGCGGAGCAATGCTGTAATTGCTGCCTCTCGCAAGCACTGGAGCAGCTGAGGGTGGCTCTGATGTCAGCGCCCAGCATTTCGTTGTGCGTGGAGAGCTGCAGCTTGTAATTAAAGTTTTGTTACTTGGCCAGGATTTAGCATTAATGCTTGACAGCTGCAAGCTTGTAGATACTCCCCTCACCCCTCCTTATGGATGTCAAAGCAATTAACAGGGGAAGGTGTGCGAGAGGAGTGGATGCTGGGCTGCGGCACTGACTGCAGGATAGAGCTACACGCACTGTTATTACTCCCATGAGCCTGGCTTGGGCTTTGGAGGCCAGCATTGCTCTGCTGGCAAAGCTGTGTTCAGGTCTGTATGAATAGTACATCAGTAAACACTGCAGGCTTTATCCCGAGGCATAAGATGGACAAAATGTGTGGTCTGGCTTGGATTTTGCTCAGAAATTCATGCAACTAGCACTCACTGTGCTCCGTTTTTGAGACCCCAGGTTTATCATCACTGACATGGACTTTATAGTCTTTTAATTTCACTGAACCAAGTTAGTCTTGACTTGTAGTGGAGCTTTAACTGCAAGTTCTCAGCTGTTTTCAAGGAGGAGCTGAGTTTCCTCCTTGAAGACAACTGTGAGGAAGGAGAAGTGCATTCAGTTTGGTCTTTTTTTTTTTTGTAGTGAAGTTCCTGGCTTGAAAGTGTATACACTTCCCCATCGCATTTCTAAAAGTAATATCCCCAAATTGCCTGTCAGGGGACAGTTCTGGAAGTATTCTTCAATACTTTCCCAACACAAACTCTGCAGCTTCTATTGATTGTGTTAGTCGTATTTAAACTCTGATCTACCCTGGAGAAATTATTTAGTTTTGTGTTGCCTTTGTAGGAGAGTCTTCAATTTCTGACACAATATAAACAGTAACTGGTAGAAAAATTTCATGCTGGGGGGCGGGGGGGAGGAGGGAAGCATCATGTCATGGTTAACAGATGTCTTCCTGGCTGATACTGCTAAAACAGGAATTCTTTCAGATTCTTAAATCTCTCTAGAACAGGAACTTTATCTACCAGACAAAGCAGTAATTTCTTCCCTGGAATATCATGTCGACTAGCAAATGTACAGGCTCATCAATGCTGCCCTGGTCTCCTTGCGTTCTTTCCAGCAGAAACTCCTTCTGTGCAGAAGTAGAAAACTCACTATCCACAGGCATGAGGCTGACCCGACAGTCCTGCTTTTGTTGGTAATGCAGAAACTCAGGAGCATGTCAGCTGGCCACTGTACATTGCCAAAACTCGCAGCAAAAGAAAAGCCCAAATGAGTTGCACCTTGACTTTGAGTGATCCCGCTGTAATAACATCCCTGAAATACCCATCTATCTGTGCTTAAGGGATACAGGATACATGCGGAACTATGTTTGGGTACTGAACTATGGTTTCAGTGTATTGTTTCATTATATAAAAATAAATTGACATCTCTACACCACTAATAAAAAAAGCATGTCACAAAGTCTGCAGTGCTGTTAGAGCAGCTCTCTGTCAGCCTGCATTGGCCAGGTACTGCACTGGCGTTGAGCACAGCCAGGCTGCGTTATTAAATATTAGTCCTCCAGTGTGATTTTAAAATTAGAACTGCTTACTGCCCTGGACATTTGGTCTAGCAAAAGCCCTGCATGATGATATAATGCATTTGGTCTCTTGCTGCCGCGTTCTGTCTTCCACAAGGAGCATCAAGGTCAGGAGGACTCCACCACCGCCGGTGTCCTTCGGTGCTGTCACCCTATTCTTCGAGCCACTTCCATAGCTGTAAATTAAGTATCTCCAGACTTCTTTTTTTATCAGCTGCTGACCTTGTACCTAAAAGTCTCAGGGAGCAGAGGATTGCAGTGGTGGTAGATAATCATATTTAAACCCTGTGCTCTATGCATTTGATTCTATATTTGGCTGAGACTCCAATAAACAACTATTTTGTAACAATGATACACTGTGTTAATTGAGAATAATTCCAGTGTGTTAATAGGACAAAATAAACTGGTGTCCTTCCTTGTACTTCATTTCAAAGAGGCAGTTTTGAGATTATTTGCTTTGTGAAATTTGAAATCTTTCAGTTTAAGATCCTTGAATGTTTATAACTTTCTAACAACAGAAAAACCTTATTTTCATCTATCTTTTCTTCTTTTTTTTTAACATTTTAATTATAATAAGGAGTCAATCCCATTTCCCATCTCATTTTTAAGCTTCTGATCTATCAGGATTTCCTATATATGTGCATCTTCAACAATAATATGTTAATTAGGTTACTGGCAGTTAATAGGTACATAGCTAATCACCTCTGGTGTGCACTAAGGTAGCCACTCAGTGCATAGTCTTTGACTTCTTTTCACTTCTTATTTGTCTGAGAACTTAGCACTGACCTACCAAAAATCCATTTCAGGTATCAGTCTTCTGTCTGCTCTCTGTGAAGAAGATTTATCGGGGATACACAGTAACAACAGCTGAAGAGAGCCTATCATATATCTTTCATTTTATTCACCTATTTTATTCTGATTTTATCCTTCTTAAGCAGGAAATGGAGGCATCCAAGGCTAGATCATCTTTTACTGGTTGCATGCCAAAGTAGGATTTATTTTCAACAATATTTCATCCTGCCAGTCTTTCCAACCATTTCAGGCATCCTCTCCTGCCCCATATTTAGGAAACTATATATACAGCTTTCCTGTGAGAAAGCAGCTGCTTGAAAAAGCTTGTGAATAACACACAAGCTAAGCTCCAAATTCAAAACTGCCAGCCATGCAAAAACTGTGCAGAGTACAGACTTGGGCTGAAGCGTTCATCATGCTGTCCAGGCATCTGTCAGCTACCATATATCAAGGATTTAATCTCTCTTGTGCAATTTCCATCGCCAAACTAAAATATACATACACAGATTTATATACAGAGAACCTGAGCAGAGCCCACAAAGGAGTATTGCTGAATACTGAACTGAAATGTGTTCCATGCAAATAAACTGTGAGAAACAAGACAGACGGTTCTGGATGACAGAAGTTAGAAACATTGGAGATTACAGCATGAGAGAGACAGTTTGGTAGTTCTCGGTGCCTTGCTCATGTGTCTGACAGCTCTGAGACTACAAAGTGCTTGCCTGATAGGGCATAATACTACATATAAGAAAACATGTTTGGATAAAAAAAAAAAAAAAAAAGGCTGTGCTCCTTTTAGGGAAATATTTGCAAACCCTTCATAAAATGTGTAGCATCGGTGTTGAACAGTGCTCTGACACAGGCAATACCAGAATTGTCCTGGACAGACTGTCATGTAGTCTCCATGTGGCAGCTTTGTTTGGGACACGCAGGCAGCTCAAGTGCAATGATGTGGCTTAAAACAGAGATGAGAAGTGTAAATGCTGAGCAGACAGCAGGCAGAGAAGAATAATGTTGGGTCCAAGCCCTCTCTTGTCAGATCGCAGCTGGTTCTTGTGGGTCACTTGGCTATCCCAGAGGTTTCCTCTGCTTCGTATTTCATGGGCAGGGGCAGCAGCAGGGGTTGCTGCTCAATGCCAAGCTGTTTGCAGGGTGCATGAGGTGCCTTGGGCAGGAGCAGGGTTGAGGACTGGGATTTCTCCATAGACTTGTGAGTGCTGTGGCACAGCCAGGTGGGGGGATGCTCAGGTGCATGGTCAGAAACAGTTTAAAGAGGTAACTGATTTGATCACTCAATAGATGCTGATTCAGCATTGCTTTTAAATTACCTCTCAACAGATACTCTTTAGGGATTTTTTGCTGCCTGCCCCTGTGGTGGGCAGGGTCCTGTGCACAGAATGCATTTCTATAGGGACCAGCTGAGCAAGCAGCTTCCCATTGCTCAAAGTCTGGCTTCTCTAGCAGCTAGAAAGGAAAAAAATTCAAGGGGGGAAAAACAAACTTGCATAAATTCTTTTCTTGAGAATAAGGGCAGTTAGCTGAATTCTTCAGCATGGCACTAACAAGACGAGACAGTTGCCTTAGAACCATTGTGTTCAAACATGCTGCCATTATCCTGTTACATGAATCAAAACCAGCACACACCAGCTTTCATCTGGATTTCATTATTGTGATTTATATCATAGAGATTGTTGTCTCACAGGAAGCAGCAGTATTCAGAGTTGGAGGAGGAGATTCTTATCAACAGGACAAAATTGACGAATCTCTGTGTTTAAAAATAGCTGTACCTCTTTACCATTTTCAGTTTTCAAGCCGTCTGCTTAGTCTCAAGCCTCTGAATGCTTTGTTTTAAATGAAATTTTTAAAAAGAGCTTTTCTCCTTCTAAAGAGAATTTAGCTGAATTCTGGCAAATCTCCCACAGTCTAGAGGAGTCCCAGGTAAAACAAGCTGGTGCCTGCAGACCAGCTACAAGGGAAGGTGCACCCCAAGGGACTGCTGCTGCTGCTGCTATGGGGCTCGCTCCTCCGCTGCACAATCCCCCCCCAAGAGCTGGGGTCACCCTGGCACCTGCTAGTTAGAGGTGAATGCAACTGAAACTTGCTGTCTGACATAATTTCTGTGCAGCCCGTCATCTGAGGCTGGAGGGTGGACAGGCCCTCCTTCTGGTGCTGTGCCCTTTCTGCCGAGAAGTGGCTTCTGTCATGCAGGCAAGGTTCCTGTGTGATTGCCTTCTCCTCTGGGCAAGAGAAGATAACCAGGAGAGGGCCGAAGGCAAGTCTTCCAGAAAAACACATGATCACTTTGAGAGAGAGAATTAAGACAAAACTAGGGAGCTCAGTGGTAATGAAGAACAAACAATGGGTGGTTAGGTTTGTGGTGAAGCATGAAATAAAGTGTCAGGTAGCTTTGCACAGTAACACTGAGCTCACTGTTTCTAGCATTGCTCAAGACAAAAATACTGGAAGTAACTACAATCATCTTTGGATTTAATAGTGTGTAACCTTATGTCTCTTGACTCTGTAAGCAAGAGTAGCATGGACTGATGTTTCTGTACCTTGAGTAGCAGATGGCACCAGTCTGCATTTTATGTGGCTTGTTTCAGTGTCCTTTAGTAGCAAGAGGAACCCTCTTAACACATAAAACTCCCAGTATATCTGTACGTCAGAAGCACCCAACTTGCTGGTGATCCTTTGGCAACAATACCAACAAGTAGGCAGGCAGGCAGTGACAATCCGGGGAAAGAAAGGAATGGAGGAGTTGGTACAATCTTAATTGTTCTGCTTCAGAGGTCTGAGCCCTGCCAAGTGAGATGAAGCACAGGAGAAGCTGCCTGCAGTGAAGAGCCACAGTGTGTGTGTAATCCATCCAACCTCAGCAGAATTAAAACCAGGCAAGCCCACACTTTCCATTGAAGCCATTCCCACCAGTCCTGGGTAGGGCAAGATTTCTCATCCCTGTCTTTTTCTCTCTTTCTTTTACTCAGCAGTGTGTGGTAGCACATTGCTTGCCTGAGCATCAAGGCAGCATATGAATTTTTAACCACAGTGGCACTTCACTGTGTCCAGACCCGCACTCAAGTTCATCCATATGCATGCAGGGCAGCAGAGGTGGCTGAACATGTGGCTTTCTCCTATTCGATGATTTCTTATAAGGCGCAGCTTTTCTTAACAGCACTGAATTTCCTTAATAAAGCATTCCCTTTACTGAGAAAAATTTGGACTAGTGCTTACCACCTCAGTTTGTTGGAGAGGGCTCACACAAGCATTCATATTTAGAACTACTTCAGGCAACTGTTGTATGTAATGTGCCCGGGAGAATTATCTGCCAGGACCTGGTGGGGAGCAATTTATCTGACAGATGATGCTTCTCCCACTGCAAATCAGAGAGCAGAATGGCCCACATTTTAAGACTTGTATGTGACCATAACAACACCCCATGGCAAGAAGTTGTTTTTTCCCTCTCCATTACAGTATGTTTACCTCAAATACTTCTGTGTGCTATTCAAGGGAAACACACACTCTGCTTTCTTTTAAATTCTTATAACTCTTCATTATTTCAGTACTGTATCTCCTTAATAAACTACAGGAAAAGTTAGGTGCGTTTTACTCCCCTTCATGCTTATTTTGGAACAAGGGAACAACATGATCGGATAAAAGGAAATATCTGCTTTCTGTCTAGAGCTGTTTCACTCTCTCTTCCTCCAGCCCTTCCATTTAGTATGGATAAAACATATGGATATTTGTGGTAAAAAACCCCTGAAAACATATGCAGCCAGCCTTTTTTTCTGATTTAGATTCCCATGAGGATATATTACAGCAAAGCTCCATCGTCTACAAAGGCATAACATGTAGCAAGCGTTTTGTATGCCTCTTTCCATCTCTTGTTGTTTGGCTGATAGATTTTGGCAGGTGAATGGTGACAGAGGATTTGGGCAAAATGCTACCCAAACAAAGGTTGAGGGAACTGAATTTGTACCAGCAGTTTCTTTGAAGAATCAGTTTGTGAGAAACTCAAAATATGCCTCAAAACCTCATGGAGATATGAACACCAAATGTGGTCATCAAAGCAGTTATTGTGATGATGTCGTACAAGACTTTTCTGGTAGGTTTCATCCACCCACATTTATCTTAAACTCACTCTTAGCAATACTTCAAGGATGCTAATGAGGTGTGCATTGTTCAAGAATTGTGCTGAATAGGTTACTTGTTTTGATAGAGCAGACACAAATTGTTGCCTTAATTCAGACTTAATTTTTCCATCTGTTGAAAGTGTTGGGACTGCTTTTGGGAATTCAGTGATCTTGTTTTCCACAAACTAAAAGAATAATTTTCTCTGACGTGTGTTACAGACTACAGTCATAGACTATGTGAAGCCATCAGATCTCAAGAAGGACATGAATGAGACCTTTAAGGAGAAGTTCCCTCACATAAAGCTAACCCTCAGTAAAATAAGAAGGTACGTTGCAAAGCTCAATAAGGCTGCAACGTGATGCAGCTGTCTCACATTTCAGTGCAATTCCTGCTGTACATGAGGGGAAGCACAGCACTGATTTATCTTCCAGGAGCAGTGACCAGCACAGGTTCAGAGTAAATCAGATGATTACTTTGATTAGTGGGATGAGTAAACAGGATAGAGGAATGTATGAACATGCACTGATCAGGTGTCAAATGCAGAATTTAAGGAATGAGAAGGCAAGCTGGGCATGCACTATACTAAAATTCCCAGAAAAATAACACCGTGGGGTCTCTAAGCTCATGGCACTTAGCTTAAAAGAAACTGAGGAAAGAGAAATGCTGACTTTTGTGCCTTGTCGAGAAAGCATGGCCAGAAGGAAAAAGACTTGTCAGCTTCGCAGCAAAATTACAATATTTTATCTGTTTCCAGTGTAACAGGCTAGGCATTCTGCTCCACTGAAGTAATGATAATTTCACTTGACCCTAGTGGCCAGAAGGAAACTGAGCCACGTTGCGCTGTAACCAGACAGTGAGTGCTGCAGTACATGGAAAGACTGTCAGTTTGGACTTGATCAACCATAACCAGCAGCAAAGCTGCATATAGAGAACCAGTAATAAAGCTGTCGTTACTAAACAAATTGTATGCAGCAAAAGACCTCTGATGAAATATTGTTACTAAAAATGTCCGAGCTTTTCAGTTGCTTTTCTAGAGGAAGGGAAGAGTGAGATCAAAATGTACTGTGAAATGTGCCCCCAAAACAGAGCATAAAGATATCTGCTCAGTAAATTATTATGATTTTCCCCTCCACTTGACTAAGCAGGAGTCTCTGAAAAGATGACTATTAGGTCACAATGAGAAATGCTTTAAAACTCCATTCACATCATACTTGTCTGGTCTCTTTACTCAGCTTGAAGAGAGAAATGCGCAAGCTTGCTCAAGAAGAATGTGGTTTTGAAGAGCCCACAGTGGCCATGGCCTTTGTCTACTTTGAGAAGCTCGCACTCAAGGGGAAGCTGAACAAGCAGAATAGAAAGCTTTGTGCTGGAGCTTGTGTTCTTTTAGCAGCCAAAATTGGCAGTGACCTCAGAAAACATGAAGTCAAGCATCTTATAGATGTACGTATCTGTAGGTTTCCAATGTTCCTTCTACATGAAGTGCCAGTGTGTGGTCTATGCAAGCCTGGATGTGCTCGCAGCCTAAATGTATAGCCAGCTAAATGTCTTTTTTTTTACACATTTTTGTGGAAATAGTAGTGATCAATGTCACTGCAGAAGCATGGGAAGCTTGTTTGATGTGATAGGAGGCCCTGGTGTCAAATACTGTGAGGTCTGAGAGGCATCTGACTACTGTTTTATCAATATGAGTCAAAAGTGAACCCTCAGGAAATTCATTCTGCTTTTAATTATGTTTTCAAGAGTGTCAATAAGGACTCTGTTTTGAGAGGTAATGCAGATACTAACTACAGATGGAGTTTAGACATCTGTATTTCTTTCATCAAGTTCAGCTTTTGGGCAAGAAAGCTTAAAGATGTGTGCCCATTGGGACGCTTCATTCCAGCTGTTTTTTGTAGCGTAAGGTAGTGTTTTTGTAGAGTAGGTCTTCCACCTACTCCATGTGAAAGAGTTAACATGGGGGAGTGTTATTCCATAATCTTTTGCAAGCACTAAGATACTGATCTGATTTAGTGCTACAGAAAGTAGGCAGGTAGCTTGGTATATGGCCACAACCAGCTCGCTCAATGGAAGAGACATGGGATCTTGGATGGATGCAAAACTGAACTCATGGCCTTCTCCCATAGACACAGAGCTGGGTCGACAGTCAGCTTGTTAGAAAGTCCTCTGAATAACCACCAAAAAAACCCAAGCTAGTGGGAGTTGAAAGAATCTGGCCTCTCTTGCTATCCTGCAATGTTGGTCCTTCTGTAAGACACACTGAGCTTTTGAGTAGACCCAGTGGGCAGAGAAGTAGCAAGCCACAGAGATCACAGGAAGAGGATGAGGGGTGAAAATATCCCTGAACAGCTGATTGCCTGCTTGTAGCATCCAATTCCAGCAAAAACAGCAGAACAGATGGGAGGTTTAGTACATTACAGCAGAAAACCAACTATAAAACCCATCTCATCCCCCTTGAGCATAGTAGTTTCTGTTATTCACTGTTCTTATGTATTTAACTGTGGCAATAATAATGTCCCCAATAAGGTGTTGTAACACAGTCTAATGTTGAAAGGAAAATTAGTGATTTCAAGCAGCTCAGGAAATTTGTGGACAGTTACTAGATGCATGCCTTCCATTACACAAGTGATTTCCATGTTTGCATGAAGCCAGGAGTTTCCTGTTCCTGCAGTGGTAATCACTGTGATCATAAGAAGACGTATCTTCTAGCAGAGGAAATGAGTGAAATGATGAATGTGTCAGAAATAGCATGGCTGGCTGAACTTTGTGAGTTTCTAAACCTGGAGCCATGCAAGTCAATCAGGACAGAAAATTAGTGACAGCAGCATGCATGTTCTGAAAATCCTCATTAGTTTTGTTTAATTTATTTTTTTTTTCCCCTCATCTGCGGTTGCAGAAACTGGAAGAGAAGTTCCGGCTGAACAGGCGAGAGCTGATCGCCTTCGAGTTCCCAGTGCTGGTGGCCTTGGAGTTTGCTCTCCACCTTCCTGAGCACGAAGTGATGCCCCACTACAGACGCCTGGTGCAGAACTCCTAGCACTGGCTGCCCTGCGGGGAAGGGGCTGCCGCTGTTCCCGCTTGGCTCTCCTGAGCCGCAGTTACTACTGGAAATGCAAAATCAGACTCCCAACACTTCACTCGTTCTCTCTCGACAAACCAGTTTTTCCAGCAACATGTAGAAAGCACTGCATCAACGTAAGGCTCTCAGCTTTGACAAATATATGTATCATTACTTTCTCAAAGCAGGTGAAGACTGAGCTGTTGGTAAATGGTTCACGTGCTGAAACTGGGTGGTGACTGACCCTAGCTGTAGGGACTACAGCTATAAAAGTAGGCAAAAATTAGAAGGGCAGCCTCCATGACCACCCCTCTCTCCATCACACAAACCCTGGAAGCCCACTGAGTGCATTCTCATAGCGCTTTTTCTACAGACCTGCTGCAAATTCCAAGAGGATTTCTTGAAGCGAAAAAGCTTTTAAAGAAGATACCTTCACTGTGTCAAAAAGAATGTGCCAATCTATTTTTGTATCAGCAATTGAAAGTGCACTTTTTCCTGTGGGGTGTTTGTGTGTGTATCCGTGTGTGTGTGCGTGTGCGACACCGAACTGATCTCAGTCCAGGTCGTTGGCTTAGCTGTTTCCAAGTGTATCAGTTACTGATGGTGAAGATCAAGGTGACCTTACACCTTTACTTCTTGAAAAAAAATAGCTACTGGAAAAATGGTAAATGGGATCATTTTTGGACACTTGGTTTTTTTATTCTCTGATCTTTCCAACAATGTACCTTTGAAAGGATTACACTACTACTACTGCGAGAGAAGGATCAGCAACTGACCTTAAGTTTTCAATCATGTTTGTGGTAAAGATGAAAGCATTAGTATAAGATTTCCATGTCATGTTTTTTAAAAATATCTTGTGTTAAGCCACATGCATATTTTTAACCTTCGCACTTTTCCCACTGTGGAGATGGTTAGACTTGCACTCTGTAGTGTTGTATTTCTGTGCTCTATGTTAGAGTGCGTAATAAGCACATTAATTGTGCTCTATCTTAAAACAGTGTTTTATTAAAAAAAAAAAAAGAGTAGGGCTCAGCAGTATAATGGGTGTCTTAAGGCTCCAACAGCAGTGGCATCAGCTGTTAAAGTTTTGGGGGTTTAATTAGAATTGACTGTGCAAAACCTAAAATCTGTGCCCACTGACGTTAGAAAAACAGTTCCTTTAGATATTTCAGTACTGGAGTTTTTCAGTAAAACTTCTTGCAGCTTCCCTGGTTCTGGCTGGACACCCAGAAAGCTTAAGGCTTCATCCACGCTCCCGATGCTACATACACACTAAGCTAGTGCCATGCTTATGGACATTCTTCAGTTGCTCTTATCATGTGGGACCCCTGCCCAATCTTCTCCTGTGCTGGTTCACTTAACAAGCCTTGCCCTCGAGATGCCCCACATGGATCTGCTAAAGTCAAATTATTACATTTGTGGTAATTATATAAAATAAATAATGATCTCAACTGTGAGATTTTAGCTAAAGCCTTACCCCTCTTAAGTTTGGGAGTGCTTGCTCAGAGTATGGAAAGGGCTTGTGAGCAGAACATAGAGAAGCGGGACATACCAGAGGATGTAAACACACTAATGCTTATTTTCTTTTGCTCTTACTTTAATCAGTTTTATTATTTCCTTCAGTTAGGCCAGGAAACATCCAGTTTCTTTACCAACTTTGTCTCCTTTAAATTCTAGTATGAAAAAAAGCCTGCATATGATTGCTCTACAGGATCTGGAAAGGTTGCACATGTCAGGACAAATGGGAATTTGTTTGATGCAATTACTCTCCCCACATTTTAAGGGGGAGGGTGACTATGCTTGCTTAGAGTTATTATTTATACTTATCTGATTATTGATATAGATACATTCCAATAGGACTGGGGAGGAGGGGGTAAAGAGAAAAATGTGCACTTAAACCTTCCCAGTGTAATGCCCCATGTCACTGCAACCCACACATCACTCGGCCAGCTGCAAAGTGAGGGGAGGGGGTCCTTAACGGCACTCTTACTCCTTCCTCCTCCTCCATCTCCTGGCCCCCACACAGCCAAGGAACAGAGGCCAAGAGCCTGGAGCATGCCTGGAGCATGCCTGGAGCCTACAGCTGCCCTTCTGGTTTATTCAGACCAAAAAGGCTGTGTAGTGTTGACCTGCAAGCCAAAATGGTCCGTGGGTCTGCTAGGAGGGCTTCCATCCTTGGCCATACCCCTTTCCACTGAAATTGTGTGTATATATGTTCAAGATTTGTTTCTGATTGCAGAGATCTGGTTTTAATAGCAACCACTCAAAGCTAAGCAGAAGCTTTACCTTTCTGTAAAGTCTTCTACCTTTTGAGTCTCTTTTTTTTTTCTTATATTGCTTTATAGCATTGCAGGGAAAAAGCAAATTGTGATTGCAGGATGCAGACTAAAGAATGACAGTCTTACAGTAGTCTTTAGAGACGCTATTGAATCATACTGTCACATCTTTTGTCTTCTGTGCTGCTACCCAACCCTGATCTACAGTTTACACAGGTTTCTGAGATGAAATCTGATTGCTGGAGACTTTCTGCTTTTCACTGTTGTTATTGTTGTTTTTGGGGTGGAAAGGTGTTTCAGAGTGATGTTCAGTTACAGTTCAAATGTGGAATAAACAAGTACTTAAGATGGTGATGATATTGCACTGTTCACTTAGGAACGTATATAAAGCCATATGATGCTAGATCTCAGAGCACAAATCTTGGTCAGTACAATTATGATTAGGACAATGGGCAGGATTTGCCCCCCTTTTCTCCCCAACCCTGCAAAAAGTCAGGCTGAAGAGGTAGAGAAAATCTATACCAAACAAAAAATGTGTTGATTGTTTTCCTTTGTCTTACATGGCAATGAGTGTTGATTTACAAATGATTTTAGGTTCAACTTTAAAATAGTTTGGGAAAATAATCCATTCCATATCACTTGTTCTGTTTTGAAATTATATGCTGTACACTCTACCATGCAGAGTTTATTCCTTTTCTAAAAAAATAAATAAAAGTTTAAATAAAAATCGAAAAACTCAGACTCTCTTCCACCAGTATGGTAAATTTTTTCCAGTATGTAAAATTATTCCATTTCTCATCTGTATGTGTAAAGGGTTTTGGTTTTGTCTTCCTCTGGAATATAGAGCTGCTTATTAATAAGCCAGCGGTGGGATTGTCCAACGGCCCTCACCATCTCCTGCCATTTAGCTCACTGCAGAGCCCTCACTTCCAGGATCTTTCCTTCAGCCAAGATCTTAACCTTCTTCCCAGACCATTGTTTTGGGTTTGTTGGGACTTCAAGACTTTCTTTTTGGCACCAGCACCTCCTCCCGGAGCTGCCTGAACCAGCTTCTCTGAGTCAAAACTGTCAGTATGGAGAAAGCTCCTCAGCATTGTTCTTATCTCATGACCCCTTGTTCACAGAGGAATTTGGAATATGCCACTTAGTTTTAGTCCACGTGCTACCAGTTGTAATTCACAAGCAGCTGCTTCCTCTTCAGAGGCTGAAAGTTCAGTTTTGGATGTTCATGTGCCTGCACACCTGATTGCCCACCACCACTGTTGGCATTCAAGCTGTTTTTTCACCTATGACACCCCCTGAATCTAATACCTGTCTAGGTGGTCTCGCCAAATAACACTCATTTACGGTGCATTTTCATTCCACATTGATAAAGTTATGGAAAAGGTTTGACTCCCTACCTTCACTCATCACTCCAGAGACCTTCCACTGTAAATCACATCTGTGACATTAGAATGTGAACATTAGAATGATTTACACAGACCCCACAACACAGAAACATACAGAAGAATACTTAGCAATCATTTTCCAAAACTACTTATTAACAGGGAATGGCTTCTTTGTGATAGTTTGTAACATAGTTAAATGATACAACTTCAATTCATTGCTCCTCAAATGCGGAGCTCACAGCATAAGACTTCTCTGGAAGCAGTGAGGAGTAGTTTGATAAGAAATTATTATATTTCCCACTGTGCTAAAGGATTTTGGCACCATGCCACACAATAAACAAAAAAAAAACAAACAAAAAGAAAAACAAAATCCCAAAAAAAACCAAACCAACAAAAAAACCCAAAAAAACAACACCAAGTTAAAAGGAATTTAGCAGGTGAGAGACAGCAATCACAGTAACAATGCCAACATCACTAGCTAGAATGAAATCTGGCTCAAATTGCACCTTTGGGAAGGGAGGGAAGGAGTGTGGGAAGCAGACTTGAACTTCATTTGTTCTTTGAAGAGTGGGAAATGGGAGGAAAACAATAACTTCAGATGCATCCCTTCACAGAATGTTGTATGTAAAGCAAAAAGGCCTTTCTGAAATCCTAAACCATCATCCTTCCCACCAACTTCACTGTGAGCCCATACAGCTGAAGGCTCCTCGCCTCATCCTGGAGCCTGCTGGTCTGGATGAGCTCAGAGGACAGCTTTTCAGTCACTACAAAACAACCCAAACACATTGTCCAGACCCTAGCAGCAAATACAGCAGCAGCTGTGAGAGAGGAGAAGCAATGTTTATAGCATGATACTGGGAAAGAGCAGGAACTGTGATCCTGAAAAATGGCCTGCATACCTTCAAGGCAAGGCAGGGGTGAACCAAGAAATTGCTGAAGTTGCTGCTGACTTGAGCAGCAAACACCTCCTCCCTTAGCAAGAGCTAAATATGGGCTACTATCACCATTGGCCCTTTGTACACATTCATCTAGCCTGTCATACACCCCTTATGAATTTTGCAGAGCATCATCTTAAACCACCTAGGACCCTTGCCTCTGCTACACTGTTTAGACAGGTGCTCCAGGACTTAATTCCTCAAACCTGAAGAAGCCTTTCAGCTTGCAGTCAGATTTAATTAGTGACCAGTCTTTACCTTTTGAACTCGTGTCAGTATTTCATGTATCTCAAAACTGAAATCTTTCCCTTTTGGGAACTCCACCATAGTAGCTGCAATTCTTAACCAAGTTCTGGCATTTAGTTAAGCAAGATGATAAAAGGAGAAAGTAGAGGCAAGAAAACTAATCCTCTTCCAAGAGCTTCCAAGGGCAGCAAAGTGTTGCCTTTGCTAGCATCAGTGGGTATAACTGTTGGGAAAGAAGCTGTGCAAGCCAGGTTTTCAGAACCAATGACATGAGACCTAAACTGCCCTCATTTTCAATGCACCAGCATCCATGAGCTAGCCTCTATACTCTTCTCTCCCTTTCTTCTAAGCATATACAGACACAAAGGGCAAGTTTCCCTCTTCTCCATTGCTTCCCTTTACCAGCAGTTGGGGGGTTTTACTTTGAGAGTTGACTGGGAGAGCAAAAGGATGAAGAAGCAGAAGGGTTTATTTACAAAACAGTATTAAATCACCTGTGTTAAAAAACAAAGAGTGGTTTACCAGGAACGGATTCTGTTCATTGATTTACAGCAAGGAAAGGTTTAGAGACATCTAGTCTAACTCAAGCCACCTGTTTATCCTCTTGCCCTACCATTTATGTTGCCCACAGGGCTGTGCTGAGTTTTTACAAAGGACAAAGGCATTGTTCTGTAGCACAAAAATGACAGGTGCAGCATTAGCTTTTAGACGCACCAGATTTAAAGGTCTCCGTTCTGGTCTCTAAATTTCTGCCCATTTGTTAGTATATTGGGAACCCCTGGGAGTGGACAGCTCTTTCTCCTTATCTCACATTTTGCATCACATACACCCAAATTAAAATAAAAAGCAGGTAAGATGGCAAATCTCAATGTATTTATACAGTACGCTGAAAAAAGAGCAAGCTTACCAAATGGTAAGCACAAGACTTACATGCTTGCCTGCTCTCTCTTTGCAAGGAATGCTCATGGCAGTCCCTGGCTAGGGAATCAACACATTTGTGATGTCCTTCCCTAGCCCTTCACATCTCAGCATGCTCTTAACTAAACAGCCTCTCTGGATGAGGAAGGAGGATAACATGCCAGGAATAGATTGAGAAGAATTGCAGAGCTGAACAGTCTGACTGGCTGTGTGAAGGAAGGAGGAATGGATCACAAAATTATAAATACGGAGAAAGCAACAGGAGGCTGTGGTTTCCATGTTCTGCTGGCAACCAAGGAAGCATGAATTTTGGGGGTTGTTAATAAAAAAAGTAAAAACCTCATGTAAAATATAGTAGCTGTAAATTTTTAAAGAGACAGATAAAAGGCTTTTATTTCCAATCTGCTCTCATCCCACTCAGAGCAAAAATGACTGAATTGCTACCATCCTAGCTGGAATAATGGTCTAGACCACACTGTTTCCCCAGCCCTTCCCCACTTGCCAGCAGCTGGATGTACCTGCTGCACACACCTAACCAGAAGCCTGAACCCCAGACTCCTTCCTTGCATCGCCCCACTTTTGTGAGCGGGAGCACAGCCTGTGAAGGAATCAACACCTGCCAGTTAATCTGCCTCGTGCAGTTCTTTTCAGCTGGGAAAGAGGCTGCTCTGTCCTCGGTGCATGGCAGGCACACACGGTGTCCTGGCTCTCACCTGTATACATTGACTACCTCTTGGTTGCACTCTGGGATAAGACCCAGATGTGCACCCAACCACCACCCATTCAGCCTTCCTTTAAAAACTCACAGCACCAACGAAAAGGGAAATAAGAGACCATGACCACAGCTGTCCACATGAGCATCCCTAGAGAAAAAGGGAGAACTGAGGCATGTTCAACTCATGTCCACCTAAAGAAAGGAGAATTGAAGCAATGACTCATTATCATCAACATTATTGTCATGATCATCTCCATCATCATTATCATCATCTCTTCTTAAGAAATAGATCTCTATTCTCCCTCAAGGAGAGGACTAAGAGGGTGCTGAATGAACAGCATGATTGACATGCAACCATTAGCCACCTTCCTTCTGCCTTCAAGGTCAAAAGTGAGCTATTCAGAGAGGGATTGGTCTCTGCTCTGACCTCCCACAATGTTTGTGATGCAACCCACAAGCTGACTGCTCTGTCACTCCTCATGGAGCACAGGCATTTTAACAAAATATCTAAGCATGGATTTAGTCTTCTTAGGTGAACAAAGTCCCAACACATTTCCAAACAT
The DNA here is from genome assembly GCA_013396655.1 of Campylorhamphus procurvoides. Lineage (NCBI taxonomy): Eukaryota > Metazoa > Chordata > Aves > Passeriformes > Dendrocolaptidae > Campylorhamphus > Campylorhamphus procurvoides. Next base: position 469,618 of record WBMV01005302.1, on the reverse strand, counting down.
CAGTAGGTTGTTAGAATTCCAATATTTAATGCCCTCTTGTAGAGCAATATCCTCCCAAGTGTCTTGAAACATCATCCAATGAGCAGCAGACACTGGAAGGCATGAACATCTGGGGTATTTCCATGGGCAAAGATGACAACGCACGCAAAGCCAACACCAGAACTGCAAAGTGCTCATCTCGCATGACAGCCAGGGAAGTTCGTTTATGTTTTCTGAATACAAAACTCTGCAAGCTGTCATCTGCCTTCCAGGGCAACCTGTATATCTGTACTGAATGGAGGTGAATTAAGATAACAATCCTCACAGAAGAAAAAATTACTTTTTTATTTGTCCAGTACAGAATCTTTAATTTCCTTAAACCTAAGAAATGCCATGCCTAGTCAGACCTCTGCCAGTCAGGGGAGCACAGGAGGCATTGTGGTCAGATGTACTCTCCAAGGATATCACAGTTTAAATTATGGATCATGTAGATGGATTAAAAACTATGAGATCCCATTTCCTCCTTTATTCCTTGTTATGTGCTTTTTTCTTTGCTGCTGCTTAGGCATATTTTTTTCCCTTCCCCCTCCCTTTTTGGTTCACTTTTTGTTATTTCAATAAGCACAAAGATAAACAGTGCGAAGCTGGTGCAGTGCTGGGAGTTGGTCTGGCCGAGTGTTTCATGTGGTGCATCCAGAGCTGCAGACTCCACCCTCCATCTGATTTATTTCAAAAGCCTGCTGCGTCCATTAATGGAAAATTGGACTCTGTTCAGGCTGTGCTGGTGTCCATGGACAGGAAAATGGAAAGTTTCAGATTAAAGCTGCAGGAGGTCAGGAAGAAAAATATCTGGAGAATTTAATTGATGGTGGCAGCACAATTATTACCGAGAAATATTAAAGAAATGGTAGTCTGTGACCCAAAACAGATCTTTAGGTAGAAAGAAAAAGGAGGGTAGCAAGAACATCTCCAAGGCCACAGGGCTGAGAAATTCAAAGATTCTTCACCAGCAGAAATTTCAGGTATTTTGCAAAACTGAACATATACATCAGGACAACTATCATTGTGATGTTAAATTTGCTAGCCATCCAAGTTATTCACCTCTTAAGGATCTGAGACATATCTGATGACAGCTGGGCCTCCCCTTTGCACTTCTGTGCTCCTCAATAGGTCTGAGAAAGTGACAGGAATCTCAGAGTTTCTGCAGTTTCATTAAGATAAACAGCTGAGAGAAATCATCACAGTAGCCTTTACTGAAGAACCGATGAGACACTGGAGAAACCCATCAAGGCACATGGAAACCCATCCACACTTGGTTTGCTGCAGTAAATCAGTTGAAGAGACTTTTCAAATCGCAACTGAGCTAAGAGCCTAGCAATGGGACTCCTAAGGGGAAAAATAAATAAGTTAAAAGCTGCAAAAACAAGCAGAATTGCTGCTCTTAAACCCACTGATTGATATAATAACAATGCTCACCTCATATGAATTTTTTTGCAGTTAACAATGTGGCAATAAAGTAAAAGAATAACTGGAGTTATAGTTATTTATATAAGACTACTATAGAATATAGGAGGATATGAAACCAGTACAGCAACATGGAAACTTAATGGATTCTACACGCAAACTCCCAAATTCCAAAACCCTGAAGAATGCTCTAGCTGAAATCTCATGCCATGGTCTTTCTTTATTGTTTGTTTTTAAACTGTTACATGGAAAATTATGATAGAATTCTATAGCAGGAACATATTTTTGGAGTGGTCAAAAATATTTCAGGCTACTTTGTACCTTCCTATTAAGGCAAGATAGCCAAACCTCCAGCCCATGAAAGAATTTATCATGAAGTGAGCTCACAAAGTCTCTCAGAGAGACGCACATGAAAGAAAGACACTGGCTTTTTAAGAGCACGTCTCTCCTTTCCCTAAGAAACATGAACACTTGCAAAACCTTTCCAATCTTTACCTTTGGATGAAACAATTGGGTAGACTGGGAGCTGGTGCAACATAATATTCCAATATTTTCCTTCTCCTAGCTGAAGTCACAGCCTAAGACATTCCCATCAGACAGCCATCTGTTTACAGGATGTATCTAGCCTGAAGCCCACAAAAAATGAAATGGGTATCACGATTGATACAGCAGATTTCATTTGCATCAGTTTAAAGATGTGGTTTATTAACTCATGGTGCAGAACAGGGCACCAAGCTACCTTTAGTCTAGAAAACTCTCCCTGTTTTCCCATGATTTGCTGAAGCTCCAGATGCTGGCAGCAGGTGGTTGCACAATCATCTCAGTTGCTTTCCACTGCATATGCTCCTTTAAAACTGTCTTTCCCTGGTTTCAAAGAGCAGTTTGAACCAGAATGGTGCCTTTGTGCCATATTTTCAGAAAAAAAGATGAGTAAAAAACATGAGAGAGATTTTGAAGGAAAAAGGGAAGTTATTTCCTAGCTTTTTCACCAATTTCTGTAGCAGGAGGTTAAGGGTTCCTCTGCCAAAATTTTCAGTGGCAGTGCCTTTGCAATTCAGCATTTGCTCTGGTGAACTACACTGCTTCTCTCCAAACATTTCTGAACCACAGAGGGTTTGTATTACGGGCTTATTTGTTTGTTTTAATCCAAAAGAAAACAATATAGTTTTTTCCATCCGAGAGTCTGTGGTAAGCAACTTACCCATACAGATGGCTATTCACAACAGGAGCTGTTCAATTCTTTGCTCAGCAATTTTAATATTCCACTTTGAATACAGCTGAGCCACATGAAATTCTGTTGTGTAAGGCTCCCCTTCAAAGTAGAGATTTATTTTCTTTGGTCACAGCTCATCAAGTCTTGAGGCTACAACCATCTGTGTTAATCTCTGTACAGTCTGTTCTTATTCATCATCAATAATAAGCCCAAGGAGCACCCATGCTGAAGCCAGTATGAACAGACAACTGTAATAAAGAAATAAAGGCAGTCTTGCTGAAATTTTTAGCTTCTGTGTCTATCCTACATCCTAAATCTTTGACCATAACTGGAGACATTAAATAAGAGAAAACAATTAACTTCACCCTGAAGGAGCATGATGTTTGAAAGAAAGTTGAACTATGTTTTCTGAGTGGCCATTATTGGAATGATTTGCAGATCCCAGTCTTTGGCAGTGGGACAACCAGCAGCAGAATGGCAAAGAGAAGATCTTGGATGCTGTTGGCTTCTGTCTGCTAAAATTTATTGTGCCACTTACACTACAGCTATTGGGATGTTCTCTACTAACTGCTGAAGTTTGCTGCACAAGCAGACCAGGCCATTCCACTACTGGCAGGCAAGACCCAGGGCAATGCCTGCAGAAGTCACATACAAGGTCACCTCCAGCTTGATCTCCACTGATGCTGAAAGGGGGTTGTCACTTCTGTCATTCAGCTTAAATGTAGAAACCCACCATAAGGGCTGACCACGCTGAGCCACCCTGGCAACATGCTGGTAATCTTTTTCTTGGCACTGGACTGCCCACAGGGTTGCAGACTTATGGGGATGAAGGGTCTTAATTAAAATATCTTCTGTCTGCTCCCTGAAGGAACTTAATTTGATAACTTGTGAACTGTGGTGGCAACTGGCACAGGGACCCCTTCCCTGACAAGGCAAACTAATTTCTAGGCATAAGTAAGGAAGAAGTGACTCCTTGAGAGAAGTTTTCCATGCCTTGTTTGAAGACAAAGCTTATCCCTTGGTGTCCAAGAAGGTACGTGACAGAGAAACAGCAGAAATCCTTTCTGGTTCCTGTCTCTAGCCAGGACTTGAGGGGACAATGAGCCAGACAAGCTTGGTCTCCACATTTTTCAAATAAAGGTCTGAGAAATACTTGCCTTGAGGAGTTTCCCACCCCAATCAATGAATGCTTTCTGCTTTTGCGATGTGACTGCTCATTACAGCAGTACAGTTCTTACAGTGGGCATCTGCCAGTCTTCAAAACACTTCTGCTTAACAACTTCATGCTTGAACCACAGCCCTCTTAGCAGAAACTCCAACCCTCTTGTTAGTCTATCTGGTGTTAGTGATACTCCTGTGCTTATTCATAGCAAATGGCATTCTCAGCTCTCCACCTTCCTTTTCCATCTTCATTGCCTCATGACCAGTTTCTCAATCTGAATAACCATTTTCTCCAAGCAACATCAACCCTTCTCCTTATCAGTTTCGAAGGGGTTGTGCTGGTTGTTTTATGCAGCCAGCTTGCTTCAGGCAGGTGTTGTTCTTACACAGTATCACAAGGCACTGGTTGCCTGCAACTCCAGCATAAACAAACGTGTTGGTGCACCAGCTTTCCCCATTGGCTGTGATACAAAAATCAGAAGTTTAAGTGTAAACAGGGATCAAACTCCTACAGGAAAATGGGCCTTTCACTTGTTTTCTCAAGTTGTACTGGTCCTCAAGTACTAGAACCAACATGAATCTTGGAGCAACCAGTTCTTCACCAGGCTCATCTGTAAATGTACAAGTTTGCTTTCGTCTCAAAATTATGTTTGAGAGGAGTCATGAAAGTTATGGGACCACTGATGGCAAAGAGCAAGCAGAAAAGCTTGAGCAGTTGCAGGGTCTCCTTCAGTCACTCCTGTGAATGCAGTTCTGGGATTTCACCCACTGCCTGGCAGAAGCACTGAGAGAAGCTCACATCCATTTTACAATACTCTTCTACACACAGGCTTCCCTATACAGGCTATGAGCTCACAGACAAACAAGTTCTGGGCTACATGTTTTTAAATCTTAATGACAGAACATAAGACCAAATATACTAAGCATGCTCTCAGTGCGGCTTTCAAAGAGATTTTGTATACCATGTCAAATCAAGCCAGTGTCAATTGGCTACTTCCATCTATTCTGGAAGCAAAGACATTTATTAAAAGGAAGAAGAGCACTGTGTGACTGCTTCCCATCCTAAGATAGTAAGCAGGAGGTACACTCCCCATCTCGATGATCAAGGAGAGAGCAGAAGTTTTTCACCAGCATTATTCCAAAACCCAGTCCATTTTCTAGAAGAAATCAAGGCTTACACAATGTCCCTTTCAAAGCATAGTTTAAAAAAGGGTTAAGCTTCTCAAACCAGGCAATTAATATGGAAGTAGTTACACAATCTTCATGGGCTCCTCTAATTCCTTTTTGGGACTAAACAGACAAGTATTTATAATATACCCTAATTAAAAAAAAAACAACAAAAAACCCCAAACAAACAAAAAAACCCACAAAACTAAACAAAAATAATATTAATCAAACCCAAACTCATTAAAAAACCCAAGCTTATGAATAAGAAACACATTTTTCAGAAGCAATTCTCTTCCCATTTCATCTCTTTGTACAAAAGTATTTCAGCCACAATTCTTTTCAGTCCTGCCCTCAATCTCCTTCCCCTCACCCATGCCTTCTTTTCAAACAAAATGAGCCTGTCCCTGTGTCTATCCTCTGGAACAGGATTAAAGTTTCACAGTGAACTTGTTGCCTGGTTCACAGTAGCAGATGATCTGTTTGAAAGCAGTTCATTCAGCTTCTGCTCTGGGCAAGACAAATTTGCTACGGAGTTTTCTTCAACCCACTATCTCCTTTAGCTTACAGGTAAAAAACAATGCTGAATGAAACCTTTCCTCAGCATTCAGCGCAGCTTCCAGGAACTAACTTTTCTACAACACTTCATAAAAGCATCCTTTTCAATGCATGTCCTATGTTGACATCACATTTCCTGAATTCTTCAGATCTTCTTGTTTGAGGATGGGAAACAAGAACATATATATACACTCATCCACCAACTCAGACATAGGTGTTAAAAAGAGTAATAGGAAATCAGAATTCTATCCCTTACCAAATGTTTTAATAGGTCCAGTGCTATCTTAAAAATAATTTTAGAGGCTTTTCCTATTGCATTTTGTTAAGATCACTGGCTCTGCAGATTCTGTGTTAAACTGGTACTGAAAGACAGGCACAGATTCCCTGCCAACACAAAGAACAGCAATGAGCAACAATAGAATCACTTCAGGGGTAAGTGTCAGGTTCACTTAATTCATTTAGTAACATTTTCTGCTGGAAGTTATGTTACAGCCCCCAAATCCAGAATATTGTTTCAAAACAGATTCTCTCTTGCAGCATTTTAGTAATCCACTTGTAGTCCACATCCAACAGCTTTACTGTTTCAGTCTTTGTTCAGTGCCACTTGGCTTTAAGTAGAGGCTCTTTCTGACCAAGGGCAGCCACATGCATGAGTCATGCCACTGCAGCAGATAATACAAGTCTTGTTCCAATCCAATTACTTTGTTATTAAAAAAAAAAAAAGTAAAAAAGAGACATTTGGAAAATAAAAGTGTAAGCAAGATACGATCAAAAAGGTATTACATTATTCAGGACCATCTCTGTCACTGGTTTGACCAAAACCAGTAGATGTGAAAAGGGCATGTTGGGACATCCCCCAGGCATCTGCTGCCTCTCAGAAAGCCCAGCACACTCCAGTTTCTCTCTCTAGTCTCATGTATTGACAACCCAAGAACTGGGGAATCTTCAGACAGTAAGTTCCTTAAATGATGGATACTGATAAAACTAGAGGTTTTTCTATCAGCTGAACTACAGACCCACCACTTTGCATTCAGGCATTAACTTGTGTCATTGCACCTTTGAAATGTAAAGGAATTCCTCCTTCCTCAGAGCTGGGTGTTCATCACTTTGTATTTTTGATTCACTGGAAAAAAGGTCCGTTAGACATAAATGATCCACCCCTGCATATTCCTTCTCTAAATTACTGAACACAACTGTTCACTGGTCTTGCAAGAAACATTTTAAGCTTGAACTTCTGAGGTTTCCTGCTATGATCACTTTAGCAACCCTGAAGTGTGTTTTCTACCACGCAGCAGCCCTTCTTCGGAAGCAGGGCTAAATTCAAGATCAGGTTGAGGCTTCCTCAGGAAATTGCAAGGTTTGCTCTGCCCCATCCCCTCCAGTTTCCAGCCTCTGCAAGCAGCCAGTATGTGCCTACCCTCTCCACATTTCCCCTCTGCTGCAGTTGCCTGCCTGCCTGCCTGGGGCTGTGTGCTGCCAGGACCAGGGAGCCCAAACTGTGCCTCTCCATGTCTCTTCTCCCTTGGGTGCTGCTGGTGGCAATGCAACCCTTCCCAAGGGCAGTGATGAGGAGTCAGGGTCTTCCTGTTGGTGTCCCCCCACAGCTCACCCTTACCTTTGTATGACAGGCACTGCCAGCTGAGATGCCACCAATTTCTGCAGCTCACCATATTCCAGCTGACATCCCCACCCAGCACACATGCATTGACATAGGCACCACTTGTTCCAGTGGCCAGAAGCCCCCTAAGGGCTCTCCTCCCACCACCTTTTCCCCTACAATAGGCTGCCCCCTGACAACTAGCAACACTGAACCAGCCCTTGGCTCACTTGCATCAGGTGCAGATGCTGCACTGCACCCCAGCTCTGCTGCCACCTCTGACACAGCCTGAGCAAGAAGGATGCCAACCCATGCCTTTAGCACGTTGAGACAATTCCAAATATGCAAAGGTGGATTTTAAAGGCCATCAAGATCTACTTCCACCCTACTCTGACTCTTCAGCAAGACTGATGAACATCATGCCGGCCTGCAGGAGTCATCCTCACCTGAATCGGGACAGGTCGGTTCAGAGGATACTTCTTCTTCCCAGTCTTATTTGACAAAGGAGCCCAACTTCACTGTTAACCCTGGTTCTTTGATTTGCTTACACAGAAATCAATTTAAATCTGTGTTATTTTACTTACCTTAAGCAGAGTCTTTGAAATGCAAGCACATTGCACTAAGGCACGAAAAAATGCAAGCAGAGGTAAACAGCTCAGTGTTGTTTAACATGCAAGAAGTTAAATAAAAAGGCAGTGGACTAACTATGCAGTGAGATGCTAATGCAGTAGCTGGAGAGTAAATTCCCCCAGAGCCCATACAATGTAATGCCTGTTTCAGCCAAACAAGCTTCCCACAGCCACCCCAAGCATGCCCTCTGTGATTAAAATGCTACAGCAGCTCTGGCAGCTGGTTTGGCCACTGCTTTTCCACCAAGACCACCAGCAAGAAAGCAAATGAGTGTTCTGAGTTTTGATACATTGCTATGAACAGCACAGGCAAAATAAAGAAGGAAAAAAAAATCCAAACTGCAGCCTATCTTGAAAGTTATGCAAGAAGTGAGGTACATGATAAGCTTTTCCCACAGCAAAGCTTCCAGCTATGATTGCAAAACCTCGGCAATCACTCAGGGACTCTTTCATGAGGTCTCCTAGGGTCACTATTCACTTCAAAATCAGCAGAAAGGTGGCACAGCAAGGATCCTATTGTATTGCCACAACTGCTGGCAGAGTTAGTTGTCCAGGGAAAACCACAATGTTGCAGCCATGACTCCCAGCACTGCCTGAATTTACAGACTGGGTGGCTGTGTCAGGGCTTACTGGGTGTGAGTATGGGCTCAACTTCCCATGCCATGTGCTTCAGGTTGGTTTCAGGATCCATGCTCAAGTTCAAGCATCTGTTTCTTTCATGCTCATCCCTCTCTCCCCCTTTCTTCCAAAACCTGAGTTTCATCACCTGCCAAAAAAATGGCTCACTTCAAACTCAAGCCAGAGTCGGGCCAAACATAGATGGACAACATGCCAGTATAAACAGACCCTTTGTGATGAACTGAGACAAGCTTAGGTGCAATATAGAGCAGAGTACTTCTCTTTTTTAAACTACAGCATTCATTTTTCTGAAAACCAACTAATCTTTACCTAAAACTCCCCACTCACAGAAACTGACTGCAAATATGTGTAAAATTCATCTTCTTTGTTAAATTATGGTGTTTTATTTGAAATTTAAATGTAGCCATACTTTAAAATCCAAATGGTGAAATTTGTTAGATTGAAGCACATATCCTCTGGTAATCATAGCCTTGTAAAGGCCATGTGTCTTGTCAGACTAGTCACCTAGTTTCTGTCTACAGAGATAAATACTTTCAGAGGATCTCTCAGTCATATTAACACAGCAAACTATTCCAGAAGGACCATCTCTGTTAGAGCACCCCTTTCTTTCTGACAACTTAGATTAAGGGACTACACTTAACATATGTAATGTCATATGAGACAAGTCTCTCTCCTTATTAAAGATGTGTTATAGAGTTCCTTTTACCATGTAGACCTTTCCCAAAATCATATGAAGTCATCATTTAATATTACTTTCATATAGGTTGCTTTTGCAGGCTCTAATATACCAGGACTACTTTCTAACAGCCATTAAACAAACAGAAATGAAAATATTTTAAGAGCTCTCGAGATTAATTGCCTTACACTCTTTATGACATTCATTCAAGGTTCATAACCTTTGCTCCCCCTTGCAATAATTTAAGAGACAAACCATGGCTGGGAACAGTATGCGTCCCTGCACCCCCTGCAGCTGACAAAAATTTGCAGAGTTCAAGAGAAATCTCAGAGAATGGGAAAGAAAAAATTCACAAAGAGCAATCACTACAGATATTAAGATTTATTGCTGATTTTCCCTTTCTGCAAAGCTGTCAGACTGCCACAGTTCCAGAAGGGGATTATCTCCAGAAGCCCCTTGGCCTCAGTTCCTGTGCCAGTTCAGACGACGTGACTGGAGACCTGTGTGTGGCAGCTTGCTGCTTACAGAACAGTTGGAGACAAAATCCATCCTTCCGGATCCTGAATTTATGGCAGGATCTGGGCTCTGACATTGTTTGGTATGACCAGCTGTCAGCTTCCAACAAAAAAAACTGGGGGCATCCAGTGTGGAATGCTGCTTTTCCTGAGTTTGGTTCCCTGTGCGAGGAGCTCCCACTGAGAGGTTCTCACACAGAGCCATCAGCACGAGACAGTGCAGTTTTTTTCCTTCACCACATCAATATGATATAGTTTGTCTTGTGCTTTGAGGCAAAGGCTCCTTACCATCTTGCCAACTATGCTGCTTCCTTACCAGCATTATTAATAGTATAGCTTTACTTTTTTAATAAAAAACAATAGATCTCTTTCCTCATGTTTGGTTGCACTTCTTCATTCCTGCTGCCGCATTTTTTTCATGATAGTGTCTCTAGGATGCAAGTCAGCTCTTTTCCAGCTGGTGAGACCTGGTTCCTCTTTACGTGCCTGTCCTTTCAGTGTAAACGAGCAATGCTTCTCCAACTCCACTGATCACAAGGCTGTAAACAAAGTATATCACAAATTTAGTGTCAGGCAAGTCTCTCTACTTGATATGGAAAGGTATTATTTTATCTAAACACATTTCAACCTAGAGGCAGTAACCCAGGTGATTTTTTCATCTGTCTTGCTAACAAAATACTGAAACCCAAGATGTCTTATTTAACTGACCTCACCAGAAACTATCTTTCCTGTATTTTAGTGCCGATGGTATTCACTGAAAATGCACAGACAGAAATCCAAAAAGACAAGGTTGCCCCTAGTTACAAGAATAGCTGCACACTATCAAGAATAGGAAAGGAAGGCAAAAGAGTTTGAACCTCATTAGCTTAATGATTCCCTCTTGCAATGTCTGCTTGTGTTCTGCCCCAAAAACTTGTTACTTGATAACGTTAGGAGGAAATGTAAAGCCTAGGTTTCGGGGACTAAGGAAATTTGGGAAAAATACTTTTGCCCTGATGTGATCCCATTGGCATAGTGAGGCCAGCAGAAATTCTTGTGTTTGACTCTCTTTGTGAGGAACCTGGTGAAAGAACCTGCACTATCCAAAAAAAGGCACATGTGCCCAAGCGCTTCCTTCCTGTGCACAGAGGAAGCACAAATGCTTCTTCCCAAGACTTGGGCTAGAAGCAGGATGAATGGTTTTGCAAAAGCCTTCACTGAAATATGCTACCACCCTACTCAATCCATGCAATAGTTAATAATCCCCAAATCTCCTCTGCTATCTATCACAGCTGACAGGAGTATGGTAGGATACCGCCTCTTCTCCACTCTTATAACAGTGCAAAGCTAAGTGTACTGACCTTTCATCTTGGCCTCATGGCTTAATTAGCTTATGAAACAGAAAAGCTCCTTAATGAACTTTATAAACAAAACAAACTTCTGTTAAGTTCATTTGTAAGAGGGTGCTTTTTTTAACTTGGGAAAAAAAAAAAGGCATGCAAAAGCTGAAGGCTCTTTGGCCTAATAGCATTACATTCACTTAAATCTTAGCTTTGGTGAGCTGTTTTAAAAACCACATAATTGCCCTTGTTCCCGAGAGGGCAAAAATATTGTATAACAACAGCACAATAACTTAAAATTACACAGTAAACAGCCCTGGAAAGTAGGTGCTACAGTCTGTAGACAATCCACTGGGGAGACAGACTACCTTTGGTGCAGAATTAACAACAAGGAACAAAGGGCTGCAAGGGCTGCAATTTTTTCAAAACAGTCTAAGCCACTTGAGTCTGGTCGCATGCAATCACTAACAACCTCTGAGTGCTTTCCTAAGGAGAGTGCTAGCTCCTGCGTCTTGCCTGGATTTCAGATCTGGTTATAAACGTACCTTCTTCATTAATTTCTTTGGAAGCTAAGGTTGGATAATGTATTCTTTATTCTGAAGAAAAAAACCCCTAGGCACTGCAAATAGAAGACCTAAAATCAACAGAGCCTTGGAATTGCTTTCCCCCCATTTCTGTAGATGTACAGTTTTCCAAATTTTCAACAGAGACTTTAAAAAATACCTTCCAATTCTAAAAATTAGACTGGCAATTCTGTACAAAAGGTAGCAAACTGCCCAGCCCCATTCTGTAAAAAGATGTCTGCATCTAAACTGTTCTTTAATAACATACATCCTACACAAGAGAAGAACCACTTCTGAAGGATTTGAAATCATGGGTATCCACGTGCCCATGCAGTCCAGGTTACTAGGCCACTAGAAACCATTGTTATATCTCTAAGATGAAGCAGTGCAAGAACCATGGCTAAATGCCAACCCTTGATTTACCTTCCATTTACCATCCAGCAAATCCTCCAGCTTCTGTTTATAGTGGGGTGACAGCTAACTGCATTTGCCTGTCCTTCAAAAATTAACATATGATATTGTCCATGACAACACTGGAGCAACACTAAAATCCTCAGTGATTAATGAACTCAGGAGTGCTTTGCAGCTGCTATCATCTAACAAACTATTTCCAGAGCTTTGTGATAAGCCAAGGCACTGCTGATGCACAAGCAATACAGAACTGAAATTAAAAAAAATAAATAAAAGAAATGGCTTTCTTTTTGAAATGACAAAGTGTAACTGGCTCAAGGGCTAGAGCAAAGTTTCTCATAAACATACAGAAGTGTTCATCATTCATATAACTTTAAGTGCATATAGGGCATGTGGTATGTGTGCAACTGTATGGGTCCCTGTGCTCACATTAACAAAGGTACACATTATTTTTAGTATACGTGTCAGTGAATACATACATATAATCAAAGCCTACCTCTAGCACGCACATGATAGACCTGCACAAACACATGTAAAATATGGTGAAGAGCAGCAAGTTATCAGCCTAGACTAGGAGTGCTGTAGGCGCACTGATGTTAGTTTAGTCTCTAACACACACAGGCCATATGTATTCCTAGTACTAAAAAGAAATACACAACTTATTTCAGCATTTGAGATTATGTGTGCCAAAAATACACATAGGGATGCATAGCCACACACAGGTGAACAGGGCCAGTTTGAACTGAGAGTCTTCTTTCTGGAACAATCTTATCACATCTGAAAAAAATAATATGCTAATTCCATTCAGTGCAGAGTTGAATCTTTACAATGGCAATCAAACTGTAAGGGGACAAAAAGGAAGTTTAAAGCTTTTCAAAAGTAAGCAGATTTTTGTTTCTGTCAAGAAAGCACTTCATCCTCAGAGGCACATGCCTAATCCCATACTGAGATGTTATTTGCATGGCAGAAGCATTCAGGAGCATCAGCCATGGTCAGTGATTCACTTTCACTGGGTACTATACAAACACACATCAAAACCACTGCCTTTGACCAAGGAGTTTTTGCATCCCAATCCTTTATATTACTACATAAAAAATTTAGGTTAGGTGATTAGTAATGTGTGGCCACACATTACAAAATCCAGATCCAGCTTTGGAGAAAGTTTATTATCATTATTTTTCTACTGTTTTCATTTCACATATTCACAGTACACAGTGTGTTAGGGAAATTTGAATGGACCCTTTTGGTTAAAAAGATGCTGTCAGCAAACCTTGACTCCACTGTTTTATTTCCAATTCTGCCACTAAATTGTAGAGTAATTTTGAATGGGTCATTTATTTGCCTATTGCATCCATTTGCCTAGCTGTAAAACATGCTGAGTGACTTGTGGTGAGGCTTAATGTCCAAAATGTCCATGTTCTCCCACAGAGGCAGAAGAAACACTCTTCTATTACTGTACTGCATTCATCATTGCACACCTGGTTCTCCTTACATGCAAAATAATACTGGTAGCAATAGAACTTGACATTTAAAAGTATTTCCACATGAAGCACTGTGTGGAAATTCATTTTTACTGTTAAGGAAAAAGCTCACATAGGCACTTACCAAGAAATTGTTAGTACATTGGCAGTCATGGCAAAGAAGAACGGTGATAAGCTAGCAGTGACAACCTGTTAAATTGAAAAGAAAAAAAACAAAAACACTTTGTGAACTTGTGTTATCACAAATGAAAACTGGAATGCTTTTGCTGAAATTTAATTTCTGTGTGTGCAGTCATATTTTTTTCTCTTTTATTTTTTCCTTTAGATGCAGTACCTAAAATAGGCAGTCAACGGGCAGGGGAAAACAAATGGGTCTATGCTAAACAGTGAGACATTGCTGAAGACAGAGCTTCCTCTCCTGCCCAAACTTCTTCCCAGTGTAAGTACAGAGACTACAGACAGGCACCTCCTTTCCCCCGCAGCCAGTGCCAGGCAGGCCAGAAAGAGCAGGAAAGGACTCAGCTGACAGGGACACAGAACCAGCTTAGGGCAGGAATTGATTGCAGGGTATTGCTGAGAAAGGGTGAGCAAAACATGCTGCAAAACATCAGGCTGGGAAACCAGGCGAGAAAATAGTGTGATGGTCACACATCACAGTTCAGTTTTGACTCCTACAGGACCCGGGACACGGCAGGGCAGGGCACCAGAGCAGGGGGTCCCCTATCACACATTCCAGTTGGCCTGCCCTAGAAACCTGCTGGCTTTTACTTGCCAGCAACAGACTGGGAAGAGCAGTCAGATCCCAGATTTGGAAAGCCTTACATTTCTGAGGAGAGTGAAAGCTTGAAATGTGTTTATGGATGTATAAAGAAAAAAAAAGTCAAATTAACAGGGTATAGAGTAAAGAAAAAACCCCACAACTTCAGTAGGTTTATATCATGAATCTCTCTTTACCCCAAGGTGTCCTGGGCAGAGAAGCTGGAGAAAAATGACTTTATGCTTTCCTAGTACTGATCCCAGAAACAGCTAGATCTCAGCATACATATCCCTGCCTCAGCAGCTACAGAGCTACCACATCTGCAGCCTGCGTGCAGTTTTGGACATTTTGTTGCCAGATGGATAATGTAAAATGGAAAGAGTTCAAAGAACAGTGACAGAGTCATTAGATGGGGGGATTGATTTTCAGTCAACAGTTAGGATAAGCAATGCCTGTGGGAAAGGAAGACTTGGTAGTGGTTTACAAATACTTGGGAAACACAAGCACTGAGGAATGAAAGGAACTATTTAGGATAATACAAAACTGCCCAAGGAAAAAGATGAAATTAAGAAACAAAACATTTAAACAATTATCAGCTCAGATTTCCTAATTGTTGTTTGCCTAGTTGACTCCCAGGGGAGACAGCAGAAACTTCATTTGGTAATCTATTACTTGTTAAAACACTACTACATGTGCAGTAGGGAAGCAAATGCCATTTGATAGTAGATTCTCTGCACCAGAGCTTGGATTAATAGTTAATACCTACTACATTTGTTACAGCCACATTTTAAAAGGCCAAAACCAAGAAGTTCTGAATCTGTAGTGTAATCAGTGCAGGAGCACAGGTAGCAGTGGTGAATGAAGAAGAGGTGGTTGTATGTCACTTCTCCAGCCTCACGCTAAGAGTTAGCTGGAGAGAGGATAGTATTATAAAGCTAACAGTGAGACCACACAATTGCAGTGTGCACCATGCAGGAGTGATGGTGCCTGATGGGGACCACACAACGAGTACTTCCTCTGACCTATTTGGGGATGTTTTCCCCTTTAGGAAAATTCAGGTAGGCAGACGGCTTTTTTATTTCCTAGACATGACCATAAATCATACCCCTGACTGTTCTGTTTGCCTCTAGCCCAGGCACCTGACAGAAGAAATGATGCGGGACATGGACTTGATCCAGGCAGGATACCACAAGACTGCAGACCCACTCCATTCCTGCACAGTAACCAAATTTCTCGTATCAATACAACCACAGACACACCTCCTGATCCTATCTTCATTTGACTTAAGTATTTTCATTCTGCCAAGCACAGTAGTGCACAACATGGGCAATGCTGTAAAGCTCAAAGCCAACAGAAAATGGAGCTCCTGTTCCAAGGGAAAATCAAAGCTATGTATCAGCTCTACTCCTCCTATGTATACATAAAAGGAAACATACAACCAAATATACGCACCCAAAAGAAACTGACAAAGAACAAGTCCCAGACTTGTTCCCTTTTGAAGAGAGTTACTCTTCAAAACTCAAGAAAATCATACTGCAACTGTGCATATTCATAGTCCTTTGCAGCCAGAGAGAGCCGACACCTATGCCAAACAGTGGAAGTTAACCATTCAGAAGCTGAATCTTTCATGCACTTTACCTAAATACAGTTGTGAGGCTGGATATCCATCAGTTCAAACGCAGCACTCTAAAATACATCCACATTTTGTTCTAGCAGGCTGGATTCTCCCCTTACATACACTGCAGCAGATGCACTGACCTACAAGGAACTATTTGTCATTTACATCAGTGTGAATGCTTGTAGAATTAACTGTACTGAGTTTATTTTTGGTTAATACTAGTTCATTACATAAAAATATATAATACTAATTACTGAGCATGTAAACAGAAAGTAACCAAGGATGGCAGCTGTGGTATCTACAGAGCATTCTTTTCTTTAACCTCTCCTCCTGAAAGAAACTGAAGTGCTGTATTTGAGAAGTGGCACAACTTAAAGTTGTGTCACCCACTCCCTTGTAGTGTCTTGTTTATTAGAAAGTTGAGAAGAGGCCAACAGCAGAGAAACAGACGTTTAAGAACCCTCCAAAAACAGGCCTTATCAAAAACAATACACCATTCTACTGCGATCTCCCAAACCTCTGCAAAAATGCAGGCTGTAGCCTTTTGGACTATTATAGCTGAACACTGTTGTATTTTTTTTAAATTATGTAAGAGTGTCTCAGTGCCAAAGACAAACAAAATGTGGGTTGGAAGAGCACATGAAGTAAGCATGTGTAAGGAAAAAAAAAAACAAACCACAAAACAAACCAAAAGGAAAACACATTGCTAAAATGTCTACCTTTGTTTATCTGAAAAAGGAATATATTTAAAAATGAAAAACAAGTCTTCAGAGAATCTAATTATATAATTTGTTCCAGGGGAAGAATCTAAAATCTATGGACAGAGTACTGAGAGTAATTTTCCTTTAAGTACATTTCAGCATCTTCTGACGTGTTTTAAGTGCACATTTAGTTTGAAAAAAACCCACCTACATTGATGTTCTGAATGGCCTTCAAAAAAAAACCCAAATCACAACAAGCTAAGTGCAGTAATCTCTCTTTCTCCACTTTAAAGGTCACAGTTGTCCTTCCAGGCATTCGGATGCTTTGGGAAAAGGAATGAGCTTGCAAGACAAAAGAAAGCAAGTTAAAGGGCAAGCTAAAGTGAATGATTTCCAAATATATTTTGATGCTGAACCTTTAAAACTAAAGGAAAATTTTAATTAGCTATAATATACCTATTTTGAACAAAAGTCCCTAAGATTTTGACTTACAGTCACTAGCTCTATCAAATGATACAGACTGGATGATTGAATGCCAGCTATTTTAGAAACAGGAACAGCTCTATGGACTCTGCCTACCTACTTGCTTAAGGGAACTATGACCAGTCAGTATTGCAAAAAATACTTTAAAAACATTCATATCCTGAAAGTTTCTTACAAAATTCTGACACAGCTTGCCATGATAAGGAAAAAAAAATCCAAGTGGAGCATCACTTAACAAAACATTTCCATGTGAGCTGAATTTTTATCTGAGAAATAATTTCAAACACTTCCTTGCACCAAAAGAAATAAAAAGGTTAAAAGATTATTTCTTAAAATAAATCACACCAAGTTTAATGGGTCATTCCATTGTACTGTGGAAAAAAGACCCATTTAAAGGAACCCTTTATTAACACCCATTTGACTTGATCTCAATTATTTCTGTAGTTCCAATCATTGAGTTATTAACAAGTAATTAAAAAAATTATAAAAAATCTTGCCATTTCAAGCTGTGTTTGTTATCTCAATCAAACCCAGTTCTAGCTCTTTACAATGTGTATCAGCATTAACAGAAATAAGTCTAGCCTTGTGATGGATATTTACTTGGAATGAGGCCTGCGCATAAGAGGAGAGTGGGCTGATCTCCTCCACACAAAAGACTGGGCCTGAATAGTCACATAACAAAACACATAAATACTCTAGTACAGGGACTGAACAAGAATAAGCCAGAAGAAAAAAACAGAGTGAAACTCAGCCTATCAAGAGGTATCAAACTTCTTGGTTGGAGAAGATTTCCAAATTCAGGTGCCCACATAAAAGGGTGAAAACTTCAGGCATCTCCATCATTCTCGGAACCAGACAGGCCCGGATGCCATAAAACACCCCACACACTGTTTACATTGCCATTTACATTTAACAAGCTGCTCTCAGGAACAACACAATGTCCAGCTTCAGGATCCAAAGAGAAGAAGGGAGTCAATTCCAGAGCTCCAGAGTTTCTCCCATATCAGGTTGAATTACTGGCAACTAGAAAAACAATGGGTTAAAGTGCTGAGTAACAGACTAAGATCCATAAAGCAGGAATATCCTAATGTGTGGAAGAACTTGTTGCACAGCAGGGACAAATCCAGCATTCAAAATCACCTCTGCACAGGCAGAAAGCAGGCATAGGAAAGAATGTGCTCTCCTGCATCTGCTTTTTGTAAATCTGCTTTAGTGACTCATGAGTGGAGGGAGGCTCTCTTACCACTAGCATTAAAGAGTTCCCAAGGAACTTTGACAGACAGACCACTGCACAATTCACGACACGAATGATCTCCTCCTTTCTCCTAATCACATTATGGTCACACAAGAAAAAACATTAAGAAGTGAAAGTAAAATTTGTTTCATAAATGTTGTTCTTAAAAAAACTTGGAAAAAAATGAATTTATTTTATAATTATAAATTAATTCAATTTTACAGATTACAAAACAAAAAACACAAGCTGTTTGGAGAATTTCTTGCTGAATAACCTTAAGAACAGGCAAGCCACCACTAAGCCAACTTCCCTATTAAATGTTTTGTTGAACACATAACATCAGAAATCTCTGGTAAGTCTGACACATAGCTTGAAGACAGAAGACGGCATTCTGAGGGTTCCTGGTACTTGGCAAAGCAGGAACTTGAACCCTGGGAGATACAGGAATGTGGAGTCCTGCAGTCTTTTCTGCCTCACCTTCTCCACTGACCAGCTGTGGTTATACCATACCCTCTACAGTGTCAAATCTTGATCAATTCAAACCAGCCAGCAGTGCCTAGATAAACATGTCATTCAGCTATCACTGATCCCTTTCATCCCTAACTTTACAATTACTTTAGAGAAAGATTTCCAAGCTGCAGAAGCTGGTTGTAGATTTTGAATATCTAGCATTTCTGACCTGTTCAGGAACATGTTGTTTATATAGCCAAGAACACAGATGAGGGTATTTTCAAGTTTTAGATTCTGATTTAATCTTCCTATCTGAAATGGAATGATGGGGGGGCGGATTTAGTCCTGACATGACCATGATTTGTTAATATTACAACTATACTAGTACATACCACATAAAAAGTATGCTTTCTCTGAAACTTTTAAACTGCTAAGAAGTTAAATGTCAGTTCTCGCTGTAAGTGAACACAGAATACTTTACAAAAGTTTTCCTTAGTTTGTGTACACAGAGCCAATCCTTGTAACCTCACTTCCACAAACTGCCAAAACCTCTGTCCTTACAAAAACGCGTATTTTTTCCAAAAACAGTGTTTTGAAACAGCTCATCAAGTTCACTCACTGTTCAAAATAAATCATTCTATTTACCATCAGGTCATCTTCTCAAAACATCAGGAAAAAGCTTCTGATGTACGTAACCTTTGTTTTCATTCTACTGTTGGAATTAAAGCAATATCAAGCTTTTTATAGACATAATATTTGTTTTGTCCCTTTTCTGCATGGTTTAACCAGCTGCTAAGATAATCATCAAAAATCTTCGGGGAAATGGATCACTGTTAGTGCCACTGAAAACAGCTAGATCAAGATAATCCAGCACTACCAAAAGGTGTAAATTACAGCAGGCAAACATCAGTATCAACACATACTCTTTTCTTTCTTGAGGGACAGGCACTGAAATCGTTTTTCAGATTTCAAGAGTTGCACGTCTTTTGTATATATGTTTACTTCAGAGATGTGCACACAAAATGTTATGTCAGGTATGGAAGTATAGCAAAAACAAACCAAAAATTTTCAGAATAGGAAAAAAGAAATAGCTAATATTTTAATATAATCTTCTGTATTCATTAATTGACATGAATTTTCTAAGCTATTAATACCATTCCTCTTTGTTTACACATACTTTTCATCTCAACTGGTCTACAAGCCATTTCTATCTAGCTCTCCTCACCTTTATTATATCCAAATTTAAGGCAACCAAACATTGCCAGATGGGTAAATTCCCTGCACCTTAGCAAGAATACTTTCATTCACAGACATAGAGCAGCTACAGAAACTGATGAACAGATGAAGGTATTGACTGAGACAGCCAAATACACGGAAGAAGACTGAGGGACCAGGATCTCCCCTGTCCAAACTCTGAATAAAGTGGTCCACCATGTACTGACAAGTCTTTTTGAAATAACCCAGACTTGAGAGGAGATCTTCACAGAGCAGGCGCTGACTGTGAGGTTTCAAACTGCAGAAAGTCAGCAATGAGAAAGGAGAGGCACCAATGACCACCAGTAAACTCAGCTTACAGATTGCAGAAGGTTGGTACCATCACTGGACACCTGCCACTAGTTGGCAGCAAAAATCCCTGCTAAAGATGGCAAACATGGTGCACATCCTCCCTCACAAGAAAGACAGGATAGGACTAGAACTAATGTCAAGTATTGTTGGGTTGCTGGTAAATAGTACAGAGGAAAAAAAAATTACAAACAAACCGTATAGAAAAAACCCACTATTTTGCCCCCATGGTCATCAATCAAAATAAAGCACCATTAACAGCTGCACATACTGTGAACAGATCATCTCCTCCATCCTGAGCAGAATTAAATATCTGAAAGAACCTGCATGCAGAAGCAGAGCAAAATCAAAGTAGCATTAGCTGTCTAATTTTAGGTCAGCTTTGGGGATGATCTACCACAGGAAAAAAAAACACTTCCCTGGAAATTTTCAAGGATATTGCCTATTGCAATGACAAGGCTTTCTGTGCAATCATTTCTAGAAGCTCAAAGGCTTTCTGCAAACCATTTTTACAATGCCAAAGTCAATCTCTGGTTAAAAAAGAAATATAGCAAAAGCAGGCAAAACTCCTCTGTCCAACTCTCCCATAGAGCCTCCTCCCTCTAGGGATTAATCAGTACTGTGAAACAAACTGTGAAAAGTTTTCAGCTTTGCCCTGGGAGTCTTCTGTTACCAATCAAAAAGTAAGACAAAATATGCTGCTACAGGCTTCAGGTGACAATGCAGCCCCTGAAGGAACACTACTAATTAATACACTGACAAGGAAGGGTTTTAAGGAGACACCCATCTTTTTCAAGGAAAGGTAATGAAGCTTTAGTCTTGAACCACCAAAATAATGGCTCTTCTTAAAGGAAAGAGCAATGCCATGATCGTGCCTGAAAAGCTGATCCGCCCAAACAAGGGAAAGAAACAATCCAAAGTAAAATACATTGGAGGAAGGGGGAAAGCAAAACAGGCTTTGTTCTCAATTCTGCCCATTAGTTTAAAGCTCACTTGAGTATATCTGCTGCATTACCCTCACAGCCTGACCAAAGTGCAGACGTGCCCTAAGGGTTTCCATCCCCCAACAGACTTAACTGGAGACTGTAGGTCTATGAAATCAGCAGACACCGCAATGAGTTTGTGCATTACAGCACACTTAGGTGCACATTGCTCACAGGAGGACTCTGCTCAGCTCTCCTGAAGGAACAAAGCCCTTTAACCCCTCTGACACACAGGCTGTTCCTTAAAGGATAAGCCAGTGATGCTGGCACCATGGAAACAGTGGCACCATGGCAACAATGACAGAGTCAGTAACTTCATGATCCACACAGCTTTGATCCAGCCACACAAAAGTTTTCCCAGCTGCTGTACATTCCTTTGAGAACCTTTATTTCATGTTAGCCTACATGCCTGCACTTATCTCCATCTTCCCTAAAGCATCTTTTTTCTCAAAAGAAGTTTTGGTCACTCTCTTCTGCCCTTTCCTTACATTTTATTCTTCTTCATCTATTTTTTTTAGCATTGTTAAAACAATAACAGTAAATTCCAGGTAGATCAAATGACAAACACAATCAGCAACTTGGCCTCTGAAATTTTTTCAAAACCGAAGCAGTATAAATGCTTTCTTGCTTCTAGAAAAATCATCAGATATTTTAAGGTGGGGCTTTTTTCTCTCACTACCAATACTTAAAACAATATTCTCTGTATTGAAAAAGAGTATTTCTATATAACAGCTTTTCAACTGCCATACGAAAGTAGATTTCTTAATTACCCCTACTGTGCATTTAGAGGGCAGATAATCCTCTGCATTTCTATTGCTAGATACCCATATGCAGTTCCAGTATTTAAAGAATTAGCTATCCATCCTCTACCTTCTATTGCATTTATGAAGATTTTTTTCAGTGCTGTTTTCTCTAAGTTCTTTCATTTCCAGGATCTGATGACCAATACAACCACAATGCTGATCCTGCAAGTGCAAGATTGGAGCAACAGGTGGTTGTATCAACTTCCTTAAAGTCATACAGTATCTTGTTTTACCAGATTAATACATGATTAATGCACAATCCTTTCAGATTAATACGCTACTGCAACTAGTTTTTAACCCCAAGCACCATGTGAATACCAAAAGAACTGCTGAACTGCTGTCTAATTTCATAATTTTTTAATTCCTCATAAGACAAAGGTGTCTAAGCTATTGTTCTTGCATCTCATTAGCAGTTTGGCTGCAGGAGAAAATGAGCCATTAGGGGATACTGAAGCTGGGGTTAGTAGGCCATTCTGGAACCCAGCTGTGTGCCCAGCCCAGCCCCATTCTGCAATTCAGAAAAGGTTCAGAAAACGCCCTCTGTGTCTTGCCTCTGAATCACTTCTAGAGAATCCTCTGCCTTCACCTCTTTAAGGTATGTGGCACCTGTCTTACAGCTCTCAGCCATACAAAGACTTAATGTATAGCTGATGGATAGACATTCTGATTCTTGGCAATACCTTAATTTTCTTGGTTCTGCACTGTCTCTCTTTATTTAAACCTTGCAAGATCCACCACAGAGAAAGATATGGCAATTATTTTACATTGCAGAAACATCTTACAGTGTTAAAGTGCAGTAAATAAAGGATATGTGTGTTATTGAGTGTAATTAATAGAATCCGTATAAGAAAATTCTCCTCTTCTGAGAAACAGAATGTCATGGTCATATTTGAAATGATCAGACATGAGCAAGGCAAGACAAGACTCTTCCTTTTCAGAAAGACCTAAAGCTTGTATCTAAAACATGTATCTATCATTCACATATAAAAATGCACTACATATGTATCATAGAAATATATAAACACACATTACTGATGAGATAGGACTGAACTGTTAGAAGCACATCATAACTCATTTCACTTTCCTCAAAAAAGTGAGACTTTTAAAGAAAATCAAAACTCTTTACTGCTTGTAAAATATGACATTGGGTTGAAAATTATGGTAGTTATCTCTTTTTGAATAACAAGTAGCCACTTCACCCCACCTTCACTCAAACACAAAGATCCAACTTTTGTCAAAGCCAAAGCCAATACATGAAGCGTTTGCTCTCTGCTATTGGAGATAATGGCCAAAACATACATTTCCTCTTCCTGTAACTAATGAGATAGCTGGAGAAGTGCCACCAATCTTCACCCTACAGAGTGGTTATAGTACAGAATTGAATTTTAACAGTACCTCTGCTCATATTTAAATATTTCTCTTAAATGTCACCATCTGTAATCCAGATACCATTATTACTCTTAGAGTTCCAGTTCCGTACTAAGAAGACAAAGGGAAAATCCTGTGTAATACTTGTACGTTCTCCCCCAAGCATGCTTTGCTGACATGGAAACACTATCAATCATGATTCAAACAGGTGTGTGTACGTGCACCAGACTGACAGCATCTGTTCAGGTCAGTTCCGCAAACAAGGGGCACAATCCATGCAGCTGAAGCTTTGTCAAGCAAGGACAACAAAAGTTATTTAACAAGGGACATGAGAAGGCTTCTTTAGGCCAAGTAAATTTGATTTTCTTTGACATCACCAAGAACCCTTTTTCCCATTCTTGCTATTACAAGTTTGACTGTTAATGCAGATATATATGACCAAAAGCTGAAATATATTTGTATTTCCAGGTTACACCAAACTTAAGACTCAACATCTCCTGTTCCTTGTAAATGCTTCATGCATTATAACACTTAACTGTACTTTTACTGTATCTTTTCAGCCTGTCAAGGAATCTCTTTCTCTTATATGCTGCCTCATTACTGCAAAGGCCTTAAATTGCTCCTGACATTTACTGTCTCCCCTGAAACTTTTGAGCTCAGAAGTTGACAGGGCAATGTGATTCATCATCTTGTTCTTATTTTATGAATTATTAAATATTTGTGTAATGGAATATGCATTGCAATGGCAACAAGAACCGTTGTGAAGTGTTCTACCTCCTAGGATTGCAGACACCAGCTGGATTGGACTAAGGGTTTGTTTAATCAAGTATTGGTTGATGGCAGAGAATTCAGGAGAATGTATGACCTTCCCTATTGCAGCAATTCTGCCATCAATGTGCACATCAGAGAAAAGCAGGTTATTTGCATCTTGACCTTAGTTGATACAAAACTTACATCCCATAGCATGCAGTTTATTAATCTTTCCACTACTGCCCTAGCAAGATTTCCATATAATGTCTGCTTCTGCTGAAATTACTAGCAACTCAATCAATGGAACCTTTTGAACCCATAAAAGTATACACCTCTCTTTACTTTCACTCAGTCTCAGTATTACCCTCTTTTTGAGGCCCTGAATTTTACTGTTTGGTAATATGGTACACGGTGTTAAATAATTACTTTTCCTATCTGATTTGGAAAGTATTGATTTTCAGTTTGGGGGAATAGTCAGCTGCACTAACTCTCTGCTGCTGTAAAATAGCACAATAAAATACACTTCACCTTATGTTAAGCTCAGCAAGAGCTAGCCTTTTGGCATTCCAAGTTATTCTTCACCTCAAGAGATCACAAATTAGAGATCACAAAATAGAGATCACCAT
Organism: Campylorhamphus procurvoides; assembly: GCA_013396655.1. Taxonomy (NCBI): domain Eukaryota; kingdom Metazoa; phylum Chordata; class Aves; order Passeriformes; family Dendrocolaptidae; genus Campylorhamphus; species Campylorhamphus procurvoides. Next base: position 444,913 of record WBMV01005302.1, on the reverse strand, counting down.
AAAGTGCTTTTCACTGTCACACTTTCACCCCTGTCAGTTTGATCTCTCTCAAGTGTCAGAGAACATAGTTCAGGAACCATGACTTCTGAAAGGTAACTTCAACAATCAGGCAACTAAGGCAAAACAATGGGGTCAAAGACAGAAGTTACAGGCTACATCAGTGTGTTTCCGTGCATCATAAAAAGTGATTGTCTTTCCAAAAGTCAGCTGAACACTCAGCCCAAAGCCATGTGCCTAGGTGTTGCCCTCTACCAGATCATACTTTCACAAAACATACCAGAAGACTGAGAGCAGTAAATAGCCCCTGAGCAACCTGGGAAGCCAACAGTGAACTTTTCCTTTCCACGTAGACATCAAGTAGATGAACATCCACCCAGATGTACGCTCCGAAGTCACTCCACAACGGACTCAAATGACCCAGACAGGGACTAGCCCAGGACTAATCACATCTGCAGTGCTTTGCTGTCAAGGGAGGTGCTGGGTAGAATGCTGCACACACTGTCAGAGATTGTTCTTTCCATGCCAGATTGCCTGAAGGTTTCAGGCTGAACACTGCAGACTGAGGCCATTGTCAGTTCAAGACCTGTGCAGGGTTTGAGTGCATCTTCAAACCTCTTCTTGCCTGCAGCATCATTACCATAAGAGAACAGATCCTACACATGCTGCTTTACTTATGCATGAAAAGCCCAAATGTTGCTGAAAGGGTTGAAGGAGATTGTGAGAACCACTGAAGTTGCCTAGGTTTAAGAGGAATGTTTTAGTTAAAAGCAATACAATGCAATTTTCCATTGTTAAAATCTATAGAAACACCTGAAGGGCTTACATTCCTTGTCAACATTACCAGATGTAAAACATTTTTCTGCCATGACTAACTCAGGACTCTGTGGAGGACATCAGTAGTTTCAAAACAGCATTGGAAATTTCAGGATGTGTAATCAAGCTTTTTAAAAAAAATCTGTTAGCAAAAATAGCAAGTTTCCATCAAACTCCCTCCCGCATGACACAGTTTTGGTATTTCTGTGCATGTATAAAGTCCATTTCCTATTGTATTTCCCATCTCACGACTCCTTTGGGAAAACATACTTCATAAACAATTCCCAGACCAGATAACTAAATCTCCCTACTGACCCCTTTCCATATAACCCAACAATAACAGAGACACAGTCTCTGCATTGCCATTCTTTGGTGTGTTTATGCTGTTTTAGCAATGATGTAATGGAAAGAAAGTGACATGCTATTATTATTATTATGCTAAAGACTACAAGGAAGAATTGGTATTCTTTAAGGTTTTATTTTTCCATCCAAAACCAAAAGTCCTTCCAGGGCTGTCTAACCATTCACTATTACAAAAGGCCAAAATATTCCATCGGAAACCTTAAAAAAAGTGATACTTGAAAAAATGTTTTTTTAAAACATTTACACAGCTGATCAATTTTGAGTAATGTCTTTTATGAGCAATGTCATAAGGTTATACACATAGCCTTGTGGGCCTCAGCAGTCCCTGCACGTACCATGCATAGGAAGACAGTGACAGAAATGAATATAGCTGACTGTAGTCTTGGCCTCCCATTCCCTCCGAAAGCGTGGCAAAGCATCTGCAAGACAGACCCATTCCCTTATGGCCCCTTAGAACAACCATCCATAGCAACATGCATGGAAAAAGCTGGACTCTGGCCTCTTCCTCACTGTGCTAGTCCTGCGTAGGTCAAAAACAACTCAAGTCATCTCCTGAGATTGTCTGAAGCCTATGTGATTTCCTTGAGCACCACACATTTCAGAAACAGGACATAAGCCATTTAGTCTGCCTTCCCCAGGGCCCTATGGCTGTTTGCTGACTTTTATTGAAAGTTAAAAAAAATCTAATCCTTAGACAGGTGTACAGAGTTGCACTGAGAAATGAATGCACTTCAGATTTGACAGAGATTGGGTCCAAGCTGGGGAGGAAGAGAAAGACACGGAGACCCATTTCAGAGAGTAGCAGCTCACTAACATGAGAAGTTTCTGAAGGAAGCCGCCTGAAGTGTGGCACCAGGTGTCTATCTGAGAGGTCAGTGATTAGGCTCAAGATCTGAGACAGTCTGGAGACATTTCACCCATGAAGGTATTTTAGAATCAACAAGGCAGCTAGCAATCCAGATCCTGAAAAGAACGGGGAACCAGCAAAGGAGAAGAATGTGGCTACTCTTGCTCATTTTCAGAAGCCCAGCCTCAGCTAGCTTTGAAACGTTCTACATTAGTACGTTACATAGTGCACAGCTCTCCCATGTAATTTTGGCATTTACATCAGTGCATTAGCAACAGAAATGATTTCCAAAACAGTTCTCATTCTCTTTGTCACACTTATGATTCATCTACCAACTTCAGCTCTCCATACGTAAGTAACTCCAGGAGGCCAAATAAAATCTTGAGAAACGAGCAATCCATTATGCCGAGGAACCAATGAACCTGTATCCCCTGCAATTCAAAATTGTTTAGAGAAAATTTACTTTTAAATTGCCCTTTTCTACTATCAAGCATTTAGAGACAGTTTGTCAACAGCAGGGGTGGAAAAGGACCTTCCAAAGACATACTCCAAGCTAGTGGTTCCACTGTTAGCTTTATGATCAAGAAAATTACAATACCAAATGTACATTTCAAATGGACATCAAAATGGATAAAACGAAAAAAACTAATTTAGAGCATCTCTTAGGGATCGATCTATCAATTAATGCCTGCTAAGACTGGATTTATTGTATCAAGCACAGATGAAAACTGCTTCGATACAACAGCCAAGTCATAACACATAACTTTATGTACTTACTTGTGTGACCAAAAGCTGTGTAGCTGGCATTTTCAATGGATACACAATTGCAGCCCTATACACCGCCCCTTAAAATATTAAAATTTTCCATTGCCTGGAGATTCAAAATCTCCAACAAGTCTCAGCTATTCTTACAAGATGGCTTCCTTGGATTGCATTAGTGCCCCAGGGAGCCTGTGTCACTTAGCTTAGTGGTCATGCAGCACACAAAGGAGTTGTTATGGAGACTGATGTCTTCCTAACAATTATATGGTATAATTAGTGTTGGCTGCTACAACACAACTATCAAGCTGTCTCCATGGGAACTACCCGAAAACCTATATTTTTAAGGTTTCAGTAACTGGTCTTTTTTATAGACCCTTACGATGCAGTGAAGTGCACACCGATTGCCTTATCTGCTTGTCAAGCTCAGCTGAGAAACACATTTTCTTTTCCAAGGTATTTGCATAGTTCCCATGGTGATTCACGATGTATATAAAGAATAAATGTACATATTTCATACAGAGAGGACCACTAGTAAGGATTTTTATAATTTTTAATTATCTTTATGCATATATGCATGCATATCCACATGCATGACAGTATACAAGGGGTGTAAATGGAATAAGCTTGCTTCTGCTGTTATGAACCCTTTTCTGGCAACTTTGAAAGCTTTAGGGTCACAGAAACTCCCTTTCTCAGATTAGAGACACATTACTAACCACATTGGTGCCACAGAGTGTTCCGACCAGTAGAGTCTGGACAGGCCTAACACACAGTTCTCCCTCTCTCCCAGGGCTTTGGCTTGCAGCTGCACAGTTTTCCCAGGTTGGGTGAGCAGGGATCTTGAGACAGTCTTGCACACAGGGCAGGATCTTTGCCGAATGAAATCGGACTGTGTTTATGGAACTTCAGTGGGAGTTTATGACATTTTTGCATAAGGCATAACGAGGTCCTAGCCAAGAAAGCAATGTGATTTTCAGCCAAAATCTCACTGTCACTTCTGCCTGAGCCCAGCCACATGCAAAGACACTACTTCAGTCTATAATATAACCAAGTGGGCAAGTGCCAGAAAAACAAACATATTCTTGTTCTGGTTATGATACACATATAACATTTTAAAACAAACTTTTAAAATCCAGATTCCTGACTCATTAGAGCAGAGAAGAACAAGAAGATCCATTTGCTTCACAAAGTACCTATGGCAGGACTTTTGAGTGCCACTTATTTCCTCCTAGTAAATACCCCTCAGCAAAAGTATCTGGACCAGAGTATTTCCTAGCACTTGCATGCAAAGCAGCAGTGAGAGAGCAATTAAGAGAGACACAAACAAGAGCACATGCTTCAATTTAGGCTTTAAGACTGCAAAAATTTGGGGAAGTATGAATTAATATTATTTCCCTTGGTTGGTTTGTGCCTGAAATTAAAGCTGATAAAGTGCAACTTGTCTGTGAAGAGAAGTTCAGTGAGCACAACCAGCCTAGGAGCCCCAGAAGACTTGCAGTTGTGGTCTCTCCACATTATGAGAAGCAGGAAAAAGAGAATTTCTGTTTTAATAAAAAACATTAGGACTTTTCCAATCATTAAGATGGATATCATCCTTTTTTTGTGCTGACATGAAGAGGGATCTAGTGCATCCATTCTCTTCAAAACACCATGGGGACCAAAGAAACAGAAACACAGACACAAAAAATAAAATCCAAGACTCCAGGGGTCATTCTGAAGAGCAGGAGGGATTCTGAATAACTGTTATATATTTTGGGGGAAGAAAACTGCTGGGATGTAAGTACAGTGGGCTACAGTTAGGTACACAGGACCCACTGACAAGATACACTTTCAGACACTCCTGCAAAATTGCTTTCGCAATGTCTGGCAGCGAGCATTAAACACAGTGTGACCTGGGGCAAATACGTCTAAAGTTAACAAACAAGGAACCAAAGCAGCTGTCAGGGGATGGTTTTATGTATTAGTGAGCCTCCAACACTGTTCAGATAAACTACAGATTACATAATAGTCCCTGGGACGGTCATATAGAAAGGAGTTCCATACTCTTGATCTTGGTCATATAGAATGGAGTTCCATACTCTTGATCTGATTAATCTAAATTTTCTTCCAAACTAAGTGCAAGAAAAACAGTGTAAAGCTCAATGCAACTTAATTCCAGTTATTCAGTTATGTTTCTTCAGATGAGGGAGGAAGAGATAGAGAATCCCAAATCCACTGACCTTCGCATTTGTTCTTCCTCTTTATAACACACTACCTCAATAGATTCTTACTGGGAAGAAGTTGAATTCCCTACAATAAGTTTATTAGGATAACACTAAGCATGATACGGAAATATGACTTCATAAGTAACCAGTATCTCACTGAATTTTTCCATTCTACTCATGATTTAAATTATTTCTGCTGCTTAACTTCTAGAGACCCTAACAGGCTTCATCACCAGATATAGATTGGCAGCCTTAATCAAAACAAACTCACTGACAGCACTGTTAGAGCTCATTACTGTTCTCACCAGATGCTTCTGTCTGTGTATATCAGCATCTCCAGTTTTTCTTTCCAGTGCATGACCCGTGATACCAGTGCTGCTTTCAAATTAAAACAAGAAATCTAAGTACAGCTTCAAATCCTTGTTCTTCTGGGATTAAATCTGTGCAAGGCTATGACAAACCATTTCATATTTCTTGGAGTTCCAAAAAGCCTTTTTTTCTTTCTTTTTTTTTTTGCTATACAGATCACTTCAGTGATTTTTTTGGCATTTCTCATGAATTTATACAGATATGACTAACACACATGCTATTTGCTCTCTCAGAAAAAGTGCAGAGAGCGTTTGTCACTATAAATATCACATAGGACTATATACACAGATGAAACCTGTGCTATGTCTGTTTCTACACAAAGCAATGCTCTGACATGAAAGCTGTCAGAAATCATTACAGAGAAGAATTTAAAAACCTCATACATTGATTAAGTTGCCACAGCCAAAGCAATTATCATAAAAACAAGTTACGACCTAGCTCCAGTTTATAAGTGAATGAAAAATTAGAGGGCAGGGAGGCCAAATATGTGGGCTTCATAAAGAATGTCTCCTTGAATGTGCAGAGCAGGCCTGATCAGATCTCATGGTTAGTTCATTGGAAATGAAGCTGTGGCAACGATCTCAGCCCCAGCTCATCAGTCACATAGGTACAAAGCATCCAAATGGAAAACAGATTTTCCGATTCTCTGCACTTCCCTAGAGGCCTGTGCTGCTGTCTGAGGACTACAGCATTCTCCTTTCTTGGCTCATTTGCAAGATAAACATATTATGGCCTCTAGTGCTGCTCCTTTCCAACTGCTGGTGAAAACTCCAGTCAGTCTGAGAGATTAAGAGGATGATCTAGGGCACTACTCAATCCAAGAAAAATGCTCATGTGGGAACGCAAAGCTGTTATTGTGACCAGAGGTGGTTTTTTTTCACTGGATCCCATTCTGAAAGTCTAGATTCAAATACTTTATCCCTTTACTCTTTATCCACATTAACTTAATTCCTTTTTTTGTTTGTTTGTTTTATGGGGTTTTTTTACAGGAGCAACGCACTTGGATTTAAACAGATTTTTACAGTGTTACCTAAATACCTCTTTGCTGCACTTCTGATGATTTAAGATGTGATAGACACAGCTCTCATACCCATGCAGTGCTGAGTTGCATCAGTACACAGTTTTAACACTTTCAAACACCTGCAGGACACAGCACTAGTAATCATAGACAGGACTCTTCTTAACTACCCCACAGGTCAGTTTACAGCTCCTTATACATACATGGTTCCTTGGGAGAATTTCGTAGGAGCTGGTCGATCAGCCTCTTCCCTCCAGGCAAGTTCCAGTTCAGGTCCTGCTTTCTGCCTATGTGTGTTCATCTCTACAGTCTCTTTTGATCTCTGTTCTAAAACTGATGTATAGTGTTTCCAAATTTTTCAAGCATTCACTGACTTCTAACCCCAAATCAGTTGCATTTCAGTACTTGGAGCAGCAGTTTGTCCATGCTCCTCATGCATCCCCAGACGGGTATGGCAGGAACCTAAAATAAGCCTTATAGCAAGATTTAAAACAGTAGCAGAAGACATCAGGGAAACTGCTAGTTTTTAAAAAATTATTATTGCTTCATGTCCTCATTAGATATTCCCCTCGTCGAACTCAAGAAAAGACATATAATTTGAGCACTGGGTTAGAAGCTACAAAAGGAAAAAGACTAGTGTTCTCTGTTACAAAAACCTTTTTAAACAAGATAATTAAACCATGCACATTAAAAAACACACACACTTTTAGGGCTGAAGAATAGATTAAATTCTCACAATGGCACACAGGTAAATTTTTGGTTGCTTTAAAGGTACATAATTTCATTGACAACAGTGGCTAACTTATGTCTAGAGCTGGCCAAACCCCCACAAATCTAGAAACCCTTGAACTTTGGGAAAGCTTTGATCCAATCCAGATTTTTTGGCTCTGATCCACCCAAATCTGCTTAAAACATATTTCACAACACATCTTTGCCTGCAGTTTTTTCAGATCGGTCATAAATACCACATGTAGAACCATTTACCCACATTCACACACAACACTCGCTAACAGAGCCAGCTATTCCCATCTCCAACCCAGAATGTCAAACAAAACAACCTAAAAACAAACAAACAAAAAAGACTCAGGATCAAATTTTAGATCCGTTGACTTGCTACCAAGAAGTGACAAGAAAGCTAAGGTACTAAAATCTGCAGAGTGAGAATGTTTGGAAGAAATTCAAACTGGTGAGACTTGTACAGTGTGGAACAGCTTGCAAAGCACAAAGCAAGCCATATCACTCCCTTCTTGTTATACCCAGCAAAACCAGACTCATTTGACTGCAGTTTCTAAATAAGTATATTATGCAAGTCTACTTTTTTTTTTTTTTTGGTAAGGTAACAGCTTCAATCTCTGTAGTAGGAAAGCTCTGATCACAAACCACACAGGAAGGTTGTGGTTTTCAGATGACCTAGCTGAGAGTGATGAAGATAAGTAAAATCTAACCGGGGAAAAGGAGTCTGATAAGGTCTCCTGACTGCATTCACCACCAGTAACTTAACAAATCAGTTGTTAATAACTTAAGTACAGCCAGACCCTAGATCCACAGATCATAGGATAATTCCAGTAGGAATTGACCTCAGCAGATCAGACTGGATTGCTTTGGGCTTCCTCCAGCTGGGTCTTGAAAGCATTCAAAGATGGAAACTGTACAGCCTTCCTGGGTAACTTCTGCCCTTGCCTGACCTGTCCTTGGGGTGAAATAATTTTTCCTTACACGCAATCTGAACCTCTCTTTTTATCTTACAAAGACCCCCTAAGCACCACTATGAATAGCCTGGATCTGTCTTAATTATTTCTCCATAGCTACTGGGTGGCTGCTATTTGTTAAATGCTCCCGAAGTTGTCTCTCTTTCAGGCTGAACAAGCCTGGTCTGGCAGCCACTCCCAAAAAGGCAAGTGCTCCAGCCCCCTGGCTTTCTTGGCAGCCTTCTGCTGAACTCACTCCAGTTTATCGATGTCTCCTCTGCACTGAGGTGTCTAAAACAAGGCTACCTATTCCAGATGTGGTCTAACAAGGGCTGAGTAGAGGGGTATGATCACTTTCATGAATTTACTGTCCATGCTACTGTATGTACAACCCAGGATACTTTCAGCCTTCTTAGCTGCCATGGCACACTGCTGGCTCTTGTCCAGCTTGCTGTCTGCCAAAATCTCCAGGTCCTTTTCCACAGAGCTGCTTCCCAGCTGTGCAATCCCCAGGTTGTATTATTGCCAGGCACTCTTCCTTCCCAGGTGCAGGGCTTCACATCAGTCCTTGAAGAATATTCTAAGATTTCTGTTGACCCATTCCTCCAGCTTGTCCAGATCCCTCTGGAAGGCAACCCTGTCCTCCAGCATTATTGACTGGTCCTCCCAGTTTGGTGTCCATTGCAAACCTGAGTGCTCTCCATCACCTCTGATTCTTCAATAAAGGTATTAAACAGGGTGGGTCTAGGGACAGACCTCTGTGCCACTACAGTTGTTGCAAGCCTCTGGTTAGAGTAGGAATCATTAACTTTTACCTTCTGAACCCGATCATCTAATCATTTTTTGCACCCATTTAGTTGTCTGCCTATCCAGACTGTAGCAATCTAATTTAGATATAAGAATATTGTGGGTGATACCATCAAAAGCCTTGTTAATGTCAAGGCTAATGACACCCACAGCTCTCCCCTGCTCCAAAACCAATGGGAGTCCTGGTACTGAACTTCAGGGAACTAGTTTTAACTCTTGGCTCAGGAAAGACACACTGCAAACAACGACTGGTCCATACACTTCAGAAGGAGTATTCTCCTCCAAAACACTTTTGGAAAGTATAGATTTGTATTACTGGGATTCAGTAGGCCAAATCTTTATCTGCAATAATCAGCCCAGTTTCACCAGGCTCAGTTTATACAGAGTATTCCATAGCAGCTAACGATCCTGGTGTATTACGCACCTGATACTTCTTGTCTCAACTCTATATGCAGGTTGCACAGGCAGGCCCTTGGAGTGTCAAGTAGGAATAGCAAGGGAAACTAGAGAGATGCAGAAATTCCTCAGTTCTCTCAGGAGAAGACAAGATGCACTGTGTTCCTGTGAGGGTCTCTTACCTTTGCAAGGAAACTCCAGGCTGCGTATTGCCCTGAGGTTGTGCTGCTTTTTAGCTTCACTGTGTGCAACATCAGAAAGAATCCCAAAAGTCCACTGCAAAGGATAGGGAAAGCTTGTTAATAAAAGTCTCTCAGTTACAACTAAGCAAACTCTTACAGGCATCTTGGTTTTCAGAACTGCAGTGTTAATTCCATTTGGGGAAAGAAAGCTGGTGGACAAGGAGCTTACATTATGTCCAGTACATCTTGGGTTTTGTTCAGTCAGTGACTAGAATCTGAGTAAAGTAAGTCTGACGCTCTTATGGCTTGTCTCTAATGCACTTGCATAATCAGAAAGTAGAGATTATTGGAAACATGAGGTGAAATATTAACTTCAGGCACTGAAATGGCCCTGAATAACAGCAATGCTAATTTCTACAGGAACCACACATGTTTGGCAACTAACTCACTTCAACCTCCACAGAGCCTTGAACTGAAAAAATACCCACTGGAAAGTTTCTGCCTGAAGGTTTCAAGCTGTTTAAACCTCATGAAACTTAAATTCCAATTAGGAAGTCAAATACATCTCTACTGTATAACAAATAGATGACTCAGTAGTGCTGGGAACAGGATACTCAAAAGTTTTCTGCTGACAATTAAGAGAATTTTGATTCTCAAGTCATATAGGACAGCAATCCCCAATGCTTTGGCAGCCAAGAATACTCTTAAGGAAACTGTTCCACATCTCACTGGACTTTATGGAGCCTATGAGCTTTGGTTCTGGAGTTTGTTTCACTTGTTGCATATGTACAACCCTCTGTTCTGAACCAGTGAAATAGTGCAAACCAGCAAGCAGAGAATGGAAAAAGGATTTCAAAATACATAAGGCACAAATTACTGTGAGGCGTAAGAGACTACAAAGTACTGTGGGAAGCTGCAGGGGAAAAGGGATAGCATACAAGTGGTGAAGTAAAAAGTGCCTTGGTATTTGCAGAGGGTATGCTGTTCTGGATAGTGACACAGCATAGTTGGTTCCCTCTCTACAGCAGCAGGAAGGGTGAAAAATGCTGGGTCCCTGGGTCAGAATTTCCATGCTGGGCTCCAGTAGATCAGCCAAATGCTGTACCCTGCTCAATACACGTGGCCAGCTTCCATCTCTGCCACATGTCAGGACAGGTAGCAAACAGTAAGGTAAGACAACTTCCCAGGAGTAGAAGGTACTAGGGTTTCTTACACTGAGCCATAACATGAGACCCCGAAGGACCATCTGCTGCCAAGGAAGCAGATGCTGCTTTAACGATAAAAAATAGGCCCAAACTCAGCAACTTGTTGCAGCGGATGCAGTGCTGAGCAGTGCAGCATTCCAATCTGAGAAACAGTGAGTTCAACGAACCAACATTGCTCAAACTTTTCAGAATAGAGTAGCTGGCTTAAGTTCGTTTCAGATCTTCGGCTGTGAAGGGCTTTTAGTCAGAGAGATTTGAAGATGTTTAGTGTAATTCAGATATAAACAGTGAAACAGCAAAACATGGGAATGTTTACCTAAATACTGATGCCACAATTAACACCAATTTATTTCATTGAATAAATTGAGCACTTTGCACTTCACTGCTAACGCTTCAGGCATTCTGCAGTGGTGGTAGATTTAGCTGCATCAGTTGCCCTTACTTTACATTGTATAGGTTTTCCTCCAAATCCTTTATCTCTACAAAGACACTACATTACAAGATGTAGAAGAGCAACTGACATGCTTCTTTCTCCATCTAACCCTTCATTTTCCCCTTCCTGTAGTGTAAGTGCTATCTACTACACATGTACTGAAGGTGGGGCAATGGAAAGAGAAGTGAGAGGCTACGAGTGTTAAAATTCTAATGAAGTGAAAGAGAAGAATATCTGGACTAGACAGATATCCATTAACGCTTGCAGTTAGACCTTGCCTTCACAAAAAAACAGGTTTCACCTATCTACAGTGGAAAAATTTATTCATTAATACCTAATTGCAAGTTACTTGCAGTGTAGATAGTCCACCCTTGGAAAAAAAGGCCTTTTCATAAAAAAACCCAACTATGTACATTGGGAATTATTTAACAATCATTCTTAATACCACCTTTTAATAGAAAATCTGGATACAAGTAAGAAAATACCTAACAATCAGGAAATATTTTTGCTATCAGTTAGCATGAAAATATTTTTTCCATCTAAAAGGAAAATACTTTTATTTGGCAAAAGACTGGAGTGGAAAGAGAGGAGTAATTTTTAATTTTTTGTTTTGAGATAATTAAGACCTATAGGAAACATATTTATGCTGTTCTGTGAGAATTATGCTGTTAGGCAGTGAACTTTTTCTTCTCAAAATAATGGAATGCTTGTTAAATCTGTTCCTTTTTACCCAAAAAACCCCTTCTGCCAAATAACAAGATGTACAGGCAAATAAATCCATGTACATTCATATACTGCTGAAGACTAATACTTTGTAATCACTGCAAGCAGCAAGTTTTACAAGGGCTAATCCAACTTCAGAAGCATTTGAGAGATGCTATGTATCAAAGCTTTGCTGCATTTGGTAAAAATTATTTTACTGGTGACTGGAAACTCTCCCGATCAGAATGCACTTACTCAAGAAAACACGTAACATTTCAGTGCTTTTGAATCTCAGGCCTTCAAATGCATATCCACAGATATGCACAGATGTATATTCTCCATAGTTTTACTGCTGTGTGCCAGTAGACACTAGTATAACTAAGGCTTTATATACTCCAAAATTTCTAACTGAGAATCAAGGCTGAAAGTCAATGTGCTCTCTTATTTTGAAAACATTTACACATCCTGTTATAGAGAGGTTACCTGGCACAGCAGCTGCTATGAAACCTGTAGAAATACAGGAATGGAAAATCCAAGGCACTGAAGAGATCACCTGAGGGACAAAGCAATATACTCAGTGGAATACAGGGGAAAAAAATTACCCACTGTTACAAGCAAGGGAACAGCAATTACATGAACATTACTAGTTTAACATTCCTTTGAGCCTTTACAGCTGGCTAACTTTTCATTTATGATGCTTTCCACATTTCTGGTGTGTTTAATGATTTCTCTCTGACCTTGCTTGCAGCCAGTTCCTGCCTTTGGCTGAAAAAGGGAAAAGGGATATGTAACAGTATTCTTTGCTAGCATACAGAAGATCCTGCTAAAGCAACAGTTGCCAATGGACAGATTACAGAGCTTGTGATAATTCCTTCCAAAGTAACAGGAAAGACAGACATATGGTGGTTGCTTCCCCCTCTGGCATTTGAACTCTAACACAGAGCATGTTGAGAGGTTAAAGTTCTCCCAGGTCCAAGTAGAGCTCTGGAGTACTTGTATTTCCAGAAACCAGAGCCCAGAGCCCTGGTTGTTCTTGGTAGCAACAACTGCCAGGAGTTCTTTGGCCTTCAGGCTCTACAGATTTGCAGGAAGCTCCATCTTTCACATTTTGAAATTCAGGACCGTGTTTCTTAACATGTATATCTGTCCTAGTGGGGGGATACCTATGTACACAATATCCACCAACAAGGAAAAAGGGGAATTTATGTTTCTTTAAATGTTTCTTTGTTTTCCTGGCTGAACAAATGTCTAGTGAAAGCTACAGATTATCATCTTTACCTTTCTAACTATGAAAACACCACTATGGTGGGAATATTAACCACCATATTAAAGTTCTCAAATTTTACCATTCAAATACTCCCATGGGCTCAAGTAATGGGAGATGTCTTATGAAAGCAACAAAAATTCTGCATAGCACTGAGAGCAATGCAGAGAAAGCAACTCAGTTCTATACGGCCTGCTGGGACATTGATGTGAAGAGGACATGTTGACCTAGGGAAACCTTGTTCTGTACCATGCACCACCTCAAAAACTGTTCTTTGTTGTCTGTCCCGTGCTGCTTCTTTGCAAAGGGCAACTAAGAAAATTATTAGGAAATATCATGCAAATTACACCAAGTTATATACCCTCCTCTCCTCTTCCTACATGGTAATGGTAATTGGTCATACCCAAGGCTAAAATCCTAGTGGGTTTGGTCTCTAAAAACATGCATGGAAAGGAAAGGCAATATGAAATCCTAAAAGAGGAACAACTCAGTCCACTTCACCTGCTGGATGGGATGCAGAGGCCAACAGCACCACACTAGAAAATTAAAAAAAAAAATTAATTGGATACTACAGAATTTATGACACTGGGTGAACATTACACATTGAGAATTCTGTGTTTGGTTTTCTTTCATGGTGAAATTTATTTCCAGTAAAGCAGAATAACTAAGGCATAAGTATAAATAAAAAGAAAGAAACAAGTTGATTGTGAAGGAATCTCTAGGATCACCTAAAGTAATTTCTCACCTGAAGCAGGACTATAACCAATATTTGATCATGCCCTTATATGCTTCTGTCTCAAAAGTCCAGGTCTCAAAAACCTACCAGCATAGAGATTCCACACCTCTCCAGGTAACTTGTCCCATGGCCACTCTACCCTCCTATCATTGACATTTTTCCTGCTGACCCATTTTTAAACCACCAAAGCGGCAATGTGTGGTTGTTTCATATTATGCCAAATACTACACTTAAATCTAAAAACACAAGGGAAAAACCCAAGCACCAGCCCAAATGATTCACACTTTTCAGAAGGATACAGTCATGACCAGTCCTTTACCTGAAGTATCCCTTAGGATTTCTGAGGTCTTACAAAGACTTCATCCTCTGAGTTTGCAGTATAGGCTGTACAGAGCCTTTTTCAGTGCTACTGATTCTTCCTGTAAATTTCTAATTTTTTCCCTGTATCTTTTCATTCCAAGTTGTTTTCAAGGTTAGAAGGCTACAGAAATATATTGTGGGGAGAATATATAAGATGGGAGAAGCATGTATGCCTCCAAAGCAGAGCTACATCTTGTTCCAATTAATGACATACATCCCTGACAGACACTAAGGACAAGTGGGAGAAGGAGAAAAGTAAACTGGAGGGTTTACTTCTTGATAAAAGCAGCAAGCACTGCACTTAGAGAGGTAAAAAGACATTCATTACTGTTATGAATGCTAAAGCATTCCAGGCCAACTCCCTTTTCCAGTGTTAACACAACTACTGTTTCAAAACCTGCTTGCTCAGCTGGCCCCAGCTCTCTGTATGACCAGGCTACTGCTTGATGCCCAAGCTTGGTGACCTGCCCTCAGCAAGCTCTGGTGAATCCCAGCGTCATTCACAGAGGCATCGACAGCAAAAGGAACCGCAAAGGGGAAGCTTGTCACTGAAATCAGCCATGGAACACAATGGGCTGAAGAAGAAAAGGGCTTATGAGGGAGAGACAGGTGGGTACTTTAGGCTTCACATTCCATACACCTCTGAAAGGCATTGGCTGGTACAGTATGTTCACACTGTCAATATTTATACACGTTTTTAAAAGATGTGGTTGCCACAAAGATATCAAACAAGGCCAAGCAGATCACTTACACTAGGTAATTTCTGCCCCCCACCACTCCTCCCACACACCAGTGCTCTCCCTTCATGGGACACCAAGAGGAATTCACAATAAACAGGCTCAGTTCCTCAGTTTCCTGGTAAAGAGAGAAAAGGAAGTGGAAGTCTATTGCTTTTGACTAAGTAACAGAGAAAACAGGAGACTGGCAGGGCAAGTGAAACTATCAACAGCAAAGAGAATTAGGACTAAACCATGTTTCTCCACTTGCTTTTTTTGCATTATTAAATTTTAAACAAAAAACCCATTGAGATTGGGAAATACTTGGAGAGAAACTTCCTTCTGCAACCAAGAGGAGTTGATAACCCTACCAGACATCCCAGGTTTCAATCCAAAGAAAACACAGGAGGAAAACAAAACCTTATTTGTGAAGTGTGGGGCAGATTAAAGCAAATGGGTTAGATGGCATTACAGCTGCATTGTAGCTCTGCTCTGAACAGAGCATCAGTGAAAAAGACACAATGATGCTGTAAAACTAGATTAGGGATCAGAGGTTTCTAGTAGGACAGCCTGGAGAGCAGGTTGCAGCACAAACAAAATCCCTGTGCTGGATTTTCTGCTCCTCTCTTTTTCCCCCTGTACTCAGTACTGAGGGCTGGGTCACCCGTGGTTTCCTTTCTGGTTAAAAAGAGATTTTGTCAGCAAGAATAGCCATTTCTGCCAGCAAAGCTGCCCTCCCCTTATGCAGAAAAATCTACTGCAGCATTTTTAGTTCACAAAAGTGACAGATTAGCAGCTCTTCTAGAAGCCAGATCTAGTTTAGCTGCATAGAGTAGACCCTTTACCTCATACCTTTGTCAGCGTCATTTCTTCACCATTTGGAACTCTCATGTGTCTGTTTTTTCCTCACTGGTGGCTGCTAGGCCATTTGGCATGTTTTTGTGAACAAATATCAGACAGGGGCAGATAGTGGGATGTACCGAAACTTTCTTACAGGTTCTCCATAAGCAGTAACATATCCCTACCTGCCTCAGCATAGGAGAAAGTCCAAGATGAGCTGCAACTGGCTTCTATGGCACATTATGTATCCCTCAAATTACCAAGCAGACATTAGTACCCCTCCCCTCCTGCTACCTCTTGCCAGCCAGTGGGGGAGAAATCTGACTCCCTTCTTGATAAAAAGTATGGGAACAGAAAGGAATAAAAGAAAATGCAAGATTACTAGAAAAAAACACTAGTAAGTAGAACACTGATGCAGAAGTCAGAGTACAGGGAAACGCAATATTGCAGTAAAAAGAGGAGGTAGGGCCAAGAGGATTGGAGAATTGTAGGGAAGACACCAAGTATACTGCCCCTCTCTTCTCTTCCTCTCCTCCCTGCCCCTGATGTTTAAACACAAGGGAGAAGGATGAACAGGATGGGGTTGGGCACTGAGAAACAAAATTACCTCTCCCTTCTCTGCACAGCTCTGCTTTCCCTCCTACACTTGTTCCTGGCTGCCTTTTTAAAAGCCATTGAACAATCATGCTGTAAGGGACGAATTGAGAAGAACGCCACACTTTCAAGATCAGTAAATATTTCTTCAGATTTTTTTAGTTCTAGAAAGTTCCCATTCATGTGCATTTTCTTAGGATGTTCTTCCCTCCCAAACTGTTCCAGATTTTAAACCCAGAAACAGTGCATGGCATGTAAGGACAGCATATGTTAGGAGACTGCTAATTTCAGTTGCACCTCTGGAAGCATCCGAGAGAGCCAATACAGTTTTTAATCTATTTTTTTTTTATTCTAACATATTGGTACATTCTAACACTCAGTAATGTGGTACAAAACTTTCCATCAGCTTTATTCAGGTAGTCTCTCCACTCAAGAGTACAACTGGGCTTTCATACAAAACAGAAATGCTTTGAACAGCCTCTATTGTTACAATCCTATATATTTTCCTATATATTAGGAAAAATTTTTCACTAAAAGGGTTATCAAGCATTGGAACAGGCTGCCCAAGGCAGTGGTTGAGTCATCATCCCCAGGGATATTTAAAAGACGTATACATATATTAGTGAGTGGAGAACTTGGTAGTGTTTGCTTAATGCACTCAGTGACCTTAAGAGTGTTCTCCTACCTAAATGATTCAATGATTCTAAACACTATCTGGCTGTGCCCACATAGCTGCATGTCAGCTGTCTGATCTAGGTTAAAAACAAGGAGCTTTAAAGACTATGGACTATACTGCTACAAGGAGAAAGTTGCACTGATACCACATTAGCAAGTTCCTTCATAAATCATAGAATCATGCTTGTAGAGACAAGATCTCCAGTACACATTACAGTGTTCTGTTCTGGAGGTGGAACTGGGATTCTGTCATGGCCAAAATGGCCCTCAAAAAAACCTGAGTAGAGGCAGCAGCATACTCCTTAACACCTGCTAAATCACAAAACTTAGTGCTGGGCACCCTCTGACAGAGATAGACCCTTGTTTACATAATGCTGACCCAGAGCTGCTTGTGAGGTGTGAGAGCTCATTCAGAGAATATTCCTTTGCTCAGTGAGATTTAAAAATACTTTTGACTGTTTTCTACAGAATAAGCTTGTGCAGTCAAGCTGTGTGTACACAGCTCTACATAGCTCTCAAACACTCTGAACGGCTTCATCCAAATTTGGGAAGTGGCAGTGATCTCCAAGATAACTACATGTGCAGAGGTCTCACAAAGAAACAAACCCTGCCAGTGCCTTCTGCAGCAGAAATATTTAAGTTCTGTTAAATACTAGAAGTGGCACATCATGGAGGTTGCAAACAAGGAGAGAGCTCCTGCCAAATTTCACACCCTTTCAAGTATCATCAGCTATTACAACAAAAAACTAGAAGAAATCAAATACCACTTATCCCATTGTCCGTGGTACTTCTTGTTTTCCCTAGGCAAGATGAGCTCCACATGTTATGGAATGTGAGCTTCTGTAACACATACAAATACATACATATATAGATATTCATAGACCCAAGCCAAACAAATAATCATCCAGTCTGCTACCTCCTCTCAGCCACCTGTTTTTCAGCAATTGCTATGCTGATCTTTAAGCCTCTTATTGGTAAACAAATATGATAACAAATTTTTGCTTCTAAGCAGATGCTATCTTCCAATTCACATAAATCCATGGTGGTTTTTTTTTTTTAAAAAGAATAGCTTTAAATTACATACCAATGCATCTCTCAGTTCCTTTGTGAGAAGTTTCTCCATTTCAAAAGCTATCAAATAAATAATCATACTATCCATGTAATGTGGAACTCCTGCTCTCTGCTGGACACAAGTTCACAGACTTTAAAAGACCAAGATCATCAGCTAACAGAGAAGGAACCCAGCCCTGACTTTTCCAACAAAGCTGCAAATTTAAGACTTCAGTCATAATCTGAATTTAAAAGTTCAGGCCTACATGCAGTTTTCAGCTAAAATGACAACAGAGAACTATAGTCAGGCAGCTGCCAAATTAAAAAAAATCAATTGATTTTACTGTTTGTTCAATGATTTTGCCTTCAACACAGAGAAACAGCTACAGCTCATTCGAGACTTCATGGGTTATTTCTGCATGTGGTGGCATATTTGCAAATTCCATGACTAATTCTTCCAAATTTCAGTAAACACACATACCTTCTTTGCATAAAATTGATTTGCCTTGCATTTCATAGTGTGTTGCATTGGTGGGAAACAACTGACTCCAACAAGAGCCTACTTCAAGGAAACTGATATTCAGATACTGTCCACGAATGGGACCCTGGTGAATAGATGGTGGAATCATACAGAGGCAAAACCAGAGGCCTGCATCACTTATATGGAAATAGGATATTTGATTGAACTATTGGACTATTTTGATTGAACTATTTGAAGATAGAAAGAGAGACACAGTATTATCATATGGATGATGCTCACAAGATATATGGGAACTGAAGTGAAGCAATGTTCCTACACTGGTGTCCCTGATGTGGTTCTATCAAGGATCTTTCATGTGGTCAGACAAGAGCATACATCCACCTAATTAACTACGCAAGCATAACTTTACTTTTGTTATGTTTATTCCTATCTTCTGCTGCCTCCTCCATTCCTTTGGACTACCCTTTTTTTAAATCTATTATTCATACTTCATGGTGTTCCCATATCATGACTTTAGCTACCGTCCCAAGAAGAGGCCAACATATACAAGGTGCAATTATGGATGGAGGAAAATCTAATCAAGTCTCTACTTCTAATAAACCTTCACCAAAACCCACATACCAGAAGCCACATACACTGAATGGCCTGACTTGTGTGGCTCTTTGAGGAAAGGACAAAGTTTAAAAAAGCAGGGGAATCTGGTCAGTGACTCAGGCTCTTTCACTAGCTACAAAATAACAAGCCACTTTTATATCTCCAAATCAGAAAAACAACTGAAAGTCTGAATTACTCAATCCCACTAACAGCACTCTGAACAATCAGTTACTGCTCGTGTTCTTTACACACAGTACTTTTATAATCTCTACCTCCCCTTCTGGCAATTTTGTACAAGTTTTATTTTCTGAAGTGGGGTACTGCCAGGGACTTACTCTGTAAATATTATTTCTGGAAATGATAGATCACTTGTGCACACGATGATTTAAAAATTCATAATTAACACATCGTTACCTGCCCAGGTGTATATTGGCATATCCATCCCTAACCAGAGCCAAAAAAATTCAGCTGCTAAACCTTTCAGCTTAGCACTGTTCTTTCAGTGAATGTCCTGCTAAATAAATACATTTAAGTAGTGGTAGCTATGAGTTTCCTCAACAAGCCACAGTTGAAAATGAAAACATATACCAGCTATGGTGTATCAAAGACTTATTCATTTTACCTGAATACATAGTTGATGTACTGTTGGTCCAGATCACTGGGAGAGGAGGGAAAGAAAAAAGGGTGTTCATTTAGCAATGCAGTTCATTTGGTATAAGAGACCAGTATATTACACTGCCATATTACATTATATTAATTTATATAATATGGTTAGGTAACACTAACATTAAAATTATATAATAATAATATAGCAACAATTTAATCAATAGTAATAATATTTAAATTCTCAATCAGCATATTAATTTACACAAAATTCACATATTATTTCTGTTGTTACTATGTCAGTGGGAGCCTCACTTAAAGTGAAGATAAAGAGAGACTGACTAAAATTTAGAACCTTTAACCAGACATAGAAAATGGTTTTGAAATAAATGAGCATATTCATACTCTCCAGATGCATGTATTATGTACATATACATGATATGCAGTGGCAACAGATCCATCTCCATCTATACAGACAACTGCAGATTACAAACACTTTGAATATGTAACGCCACCTGATTCTAAGACTACTATTTGCATGGCCGCAGTTCTAACACGCAAATGGGATTAGTGAAAGGTTTCAAGGTGTTCAAGGCACTCAGCCATTCCAGTCCTGTGGTAAGTCACCAGCTGCTGAACACTTTTGAGACTGTGCCACAAAGACAGGTACTGACAGATTCAAACCATGCAGCTTTCCACATGAACACAAATTAACATTTCCTCTTTACACCTGTGCCAGTAATTAGGGGTTCTTTTTCCAGGACTGAGTCATCACCCTTGGATAATATCATGTTTAGAACTAATTCAGTGTTCCAGTTAGCAGTATAACTATCAATAACTACATGCTATTGTTACCAAGAATAAATAAGGCTCCTCTTGCAAGGGAAGTCATTAATGATTAACCAAGAGTGGCCCAGCTCATGCTGATAATGCACATATCCCTACAGTTTACCTGTCTGCTACACAGATGTGTCTCTACCCCTATTTGATAGCAATCTCTCTCTTTGTAAAGGCATATGAAAACGCCTTACCTTAAGGAGCCAGGTTTCCACAACTTGTGAAATACTTTGTAAGCCCCTGTAATTGAAATGACATGTGTAATTACCATAACCTGCAATCATTTTGACAAACAACAGCTTGTTTGGCCGTGGTACTGGCAGATGTGGAGCCCCTCTGAATTACAGTTTAGCAACACAGCACACAGGATTCCTAAACCATGAGTAAAATTAAGCTATCACTTCAAATTAATGGTTTTCAAAGTGCTATAATCTCAGAATACAGTCATACTTTGTGGTTCTGGTAGTCCTTCCGAGGAAGAGATAGCTTCTAGCTCACAGCAACTACAAAGCATTGTGTATATGTGTTTTTGTGTATAACTACATATAGCAAAATGTCACAGAATGGGTTCTTCAGCCCATCCTATTTTGGGGGTAAGTTCTATGATATGTTAATCTTTGTAGACCCCTAGGTAGAGCTGTTGGTTCTGAGCTGTCTTTCCTATTTAAAGTTGTCTCAGCTGTAGCATCTCCAGGTTCCTTACATTCTTGACCCACTCACCTCTTGGTTAGCTCATTTCTATTCTGGGTAAAGCTTTAAGCACTCATGGAAGAAACAACACAGTTTCAGGCTCTATTTTTCCATACCCTTTCTTCAAGGCTTTGGGGCATTTTTCTTTTTTCTTTTTTTGATTTACAGAGAGAACCAGAACACAAAAAGTAAATCCAGTAGAACACTGAAATAGAAGTCTTCAATTCTGCCTCTGTCAGACAAGTTAAAGGGCAGAACACGTGCCCTTTCTGTAATGCTGTCATGATTAACCATGCAGTAAGTTAGTTCATCTGTTTGCCCTTTCTTGTAACATCTTTATTTTGGTTGATAGGAAATCTAATTACAAAAAAATCCCAGCAGTCATATCAACAACTCTCAAAACCAAGAGAAATTGAAAGAAGCTATATTTTGAGCATAAACATTATGTTATGCTCAAACTTCCTACATGTTTCAAACACACGGAAAAAGCATTCTGAAGACTCTCTAAGCAGTTTTCCACCTCCGTGACCAAACACTGCTTTACAACTGAGACCCCCTGGCACTGAGAAAGCAGTAACATCACTCATTATGGAAAACAAGTATTTGATGTGAAAAATCCATAGCTTTTACTTTTTCCTAAATGAGCAAATGTCTACCATATAATGTTTCCTAAAGGAAAAAAGAAACCCCGAACCTATTTCTTATTTGGTATATTAACACTTTAGAATGGGATCTCTAGACCTCCCTAGATACAAATACATATAAACACGTTACCTTTGCCCTGAAAATTTTACAATTTGAATAGAAGAAATAAAAAAGGAATCATTCCTAATCTGCAGACAAGACTTAATATATGAATGAGTTGGTCTATAGGACAGACAAGAATCAAAGTGCTTGATTATTCACCCGAATGCTCCAAAAGACACATATCTCCTAATCAAAAATTACTACTCATGTTTTCTTCAGATTTTCTGGGTCTGACTGTTTCTACCTTTTCGGGAAAGAATTATGATTTATCCAAATAAATGTTTAGTCTGAAAAAAAGACAAAAGAAAACCTAATGGGTTATGCAACTCATTGTTAAAATTTAAAAAAAATGCATATGATTGCCTAAAAACCCCCATAATTTCAACATCCTTCCTCTGGGATGATAATCTATGATATATTAGAGTATTTTGTCAGTTTTTAAATAAAATCTCTGTGTGCAATAAAGCTCCAACTACAAGTTACTGCTTGGGTTTTTTTTCATGTTTCTTTTTCCCTCAGAAAGAAGTGTCTCTCAGTAGGCAACCATCAAAAAACAACCAGAAAACTTAGTGCTGTTTAAAATTGTATGTGCATTTTCTCATTCACTATTATCAGACTGCAATATCTACTTTATTCTGTTGTTGTTTTCAACATAAAAGCTGTAATAGAAATGCACTTTCTTATATTTACTGATCTTCATTCTTTCCAAGTGTTTTGTATCTAAAGAATCTCAAATATCAGTAATTTCATAATAAAGCTGATTTCTTCAAAACATTTACTCTTCTTTATTCTTTTTCTAAAAGAAAATTACTTACCAACACAGATCAAGTGAATTAGAGCCCATAAATAACCATTTGGATCAAACTGCAATAAAGAACATCTACATAAATAAAAACACGTTCATGTAAACATACATATTGTGATTTCCCTGCAGTTAACTTCACAAAGCAAGTGCAGTGAGTGGGAGCTATGCTACAAGGAAAGAGAAGATGACTGAAGAAGACCAGGAAGACTGATGCTCTTTCTGTCCCACTTAGAGGCCCAGCATATGTCAGTTATCCAGGTTCTCAGCTTGTCTTTACAAGGATAGTTCTGTTTCCTTCAGAGGAAACACCATTTTAAACAGTCTGAGCATAGCAACACCAGTCTGTTTCGTCTTGTATTGGCAATCAGGGAGGAACAAAAGGATCCGAGGACCATCACTAAGGTTTTTGCCTTGTCTCCTTTGTCCTCTCAGTCTCTGCAGCAGTTAAGGCTCCAACTAACCGCAGAATACCCAAAAAAGTACTTCAGACATCTGTCTCTGAGCAAAGTAGGCCCTCTTCGCACCAAATATTTTTAAGAGTTCATCTGCCTTGCTTAAGGGAGATGAATTATATACCAGAAGTTCCTGCTCTGCCCTATAGGCTATGCAGAGCCAGTGCAGGTGCAATGCTTCCAATGGCCACATTTGATCAGATGCATTCAGAGAAGCTCCAGATTCATCTGAATTCAGGTATTAACTGAAGTATCTAGAGCAAGGAAGCAGCCTCAATAGGTCTTCAAAAGAGAATCTCCAATGAATAAACCTTTGGTGGATGGAGCCCTCTCTGGAGAGAATGTAGTGGTTTTAGTTTACCTTCCTGGTAACTAAGGTCATAACTAAGGAAGTATTCCGTCTCATTTCTTTACGTAAGCAAAGATATAAAGAGGGGAGTCGGAAGTCAGTGGGGCATCCTTCTTCCGGGAGGGCTGGAGGGCAGAGAAACTCCCTGCAGTCGCTCTGCGGTGGGAGTGGGCCGAGGCACAGACCTGCTGATTACCCAGTCGGGAGGAAGGGATCCTGAGATTTCGGGAAACAACAATTTTTTGGATAAGAGGAAAGTGAAAACTTGTTGTTTTCCTTTTTCTTCCCTCTCTCTCTCTCTCTCTCTCTATATATATATATATATAAACTGCTTTAGTCCTACTGAAGTTTGGGTCCGCGGTTTTCTTCCCTCTCTTCCCCCCCACCCCGTGGTCGGGAGGGGTCTTGGGGCTTCTCTCCGGGGCCCTTTTGGGAAATTGGCATTTGGCCAATTTCAACCGGTTACAGGTACCTCTTTTCTTTCTCCAGGAGCTACAGAAAGTGTGTAGAATGAATACAAAACTAATTTAGGAACCTTCTGAAAGTACATGCAATTAACGGAAACCTAAGTGATTTGCTGCAAGCCCTGTAAGAAATAAAACCATGGTTTCCCCAGCCACCATCTTCACCAAAGAGCTGCGTGTCCACACCACTCAGAGGTTTTACCATGATGCAAACACAGTAAAACCAGCAAGACTACAACACAGCAACAGGAAACATTTACAGTTCCTTTGCAGGAATCCTACTCTACCTTACAAGTAAATGCTGCATCTCTTGTATGCTAACAAGATGCCAAACATCAAGGTCTAAGTATAGCTGCTTCACAAAGCAGAGCTCACCTGTGTGTCACACAGAGGAAGGCACACTGCTGCTGCCAGGAGAAACAGCACACTGTGGGGAAGAGAAAGAAAAATCCACGAGATCAAAAGATTGCAGCCTGGATTTGTACCCTCAGCAAAGTAGAAGCAATTCCACTCATTTTTACACTGACAGCTCAGGGTTTTATTCCATATTTAGAAAGCAATTTCTGTCACCACAATTAAGTTTTACATCATGCATTCTTCATAGCTCATACACAGTAAAGTTGTATGAGAAGAGAAGCAGCACAAAAGACCTCAGAAGTGATGTATACAAGTTTTTTGGTGGAGAATATTATTGTTCACTTGCCATCTGGCTTCTCTAAGCTTCTTCAGAAAGCCAAAATCAACCAATTTCTGTCTGAATGGCTACCAAAAACTTTAATTAAGGTGAATTGCCTGTTACAATTCCATTAAAAGTGATGGCATTACTCCAGAACACAGAGAGTGGAAATTAGATGTACTACACTAGAAATGGCTTAAGGACAGCACACGTCCTCTCCTAGTCCACTGACTTAGGCTAAATGAATTCTTAACCTGTGGCTGAGTCAGTATTTCTTCATGCTACACTGAATACACTGATGTGGAATTTCTGTGGACTGTCACTATTAATAATAACATACACTTGGGTTTGCAGCTTATTTTCCTGCTCTCTAGGAGCATAGGAAAAGACAGAACAAAGAATATAAACCCCCAGTATCCTTGACAATAATCCAGTGGTGAAGACCAGGCTAGAGTAAGTCAGATAAAGGAAACAACAGGAAGAAATTAGGAAGACAATGCCTTAAAGTATACTAAATAATAACCCACCATTATCCACTCTTAAGTACAGCTAAAAGATTACAGGATGCGGATGACAGCAAATATGCTTTCTTCAAGGGGATGTGGGGGCGTAGAATGAAACTTTTAGTACAGGACTGGTTGACTTCTGTTTGGTTTTTTCTATCTCCTTTTTGTAGCCCAAACAATGAGGACCAACAAGGGCTGGTAGGTTGTGCAGATTAGTATCACTGAATCACAAAATCATCAAAGTTGGAAGAGACCTTTAAGATCATCTGTCCAACTATCAACCCAGCACCACCATAATCACCCCTAAACCATCTCCCCAAGTGCCACATCCAGATGCCTCTTGAACATTTCCAGAGATGGTGACTCCACCACCTCCCTGGGCAACTTATTCCAATGCCTATCAACTCTTTTGGTGACATTTTTTTTTCTAATATCTAATCTGAACCTTCCCTGGTACAACTTAAAGCCATTTCCTCTCATCCTTTCACTTCAGATATGGCACCACCTGCTCCCACCTTGATATGAACAATTCTAGCAGAAATGGATATAATTTGCCTTTTATTTCTTAGGAAAGGCATTTTTACCTATTTTCTAACACATTATCTTTCTGTTACTCTTTACGTTTACCTACTGGAACTTCAAATCTGGTTTCCATCTCCTTTCCAAAAACGTTATGAGCATTGCTTTTTCATTCAGGAAGACTGCTCTTCTGTCTTTTTTATTTTTTGTAAGGAGAAAAAAGACTATTCAAGCAATTGCTAAAAAAAAGTAAAAATATTGCATTCCTCCTATGTTGCAATTTAGGCTCACCAGCCACAGGAATGTGCCTTACATTCTTCATTGTTTTGGTGTGCCATTATCTGAAGCAAATACAGAAGCTGGAGCCAAAACAAGTCTGAATCTGAATCTGAGTAGTCTTAAAAGCTTACCTACAGACTTTCAGATGAGAGATCTGCTGTAAAAAACAAAGTATGATTAAAACATTAAAATTTAACAATAAAAATGGTGAAATAGTGCTTTCTCCTTCCAAAAACTGGTAAGTGATGACAGCTGATCTTACTGGACCAAACACATTAAAACTTCAAGGAGCAACATTCAACAGCCCATTACGTTTGAGCACTGCTTAGCAAATTTAATTTGGAAAAGAAGAATCAGGGTTACAGATTAGCCTACTTCAACTTGATTTATATTTTCAGATTACTTATCAGCAGGTAAATCTAAAACCAGACATGAACTTTATAGCTGGTTTTCAAACTTAACTTGAATTACACCAGAACTGTGTCATCTGTGTACTCAGATACTGAGTTTTCTTAATTAGGTACTAATTAAGTACCTAATCAAAGGTATTAATCAAACCAGCCTTGATATAAACTCATGAAAGTTACCAAATTCTTTGGTACAAAATGATTCCCAAGAAGCTTCCCAGCAAGGCCTGCGTTTGCATTATCCTTGTCTGTAGTGCTTTTGTTTTTAAAGAGAGGAATTATAAGCATGTGACATAGAAGGAAAATATGAAACACTCTGACAGGGACACTAATCAGAGGACAATGTCACAGGGACATACCATGGTACACACTGCTATGTCCCTTAGGCATAACCTTAGTGACCTCTTCTGTTTGTTAAAAGTAGCAAACATGGGTCATTTATTTGTCTTCTATACACACAACAGATATAATGAATGGCACAGCAAGTCAGAGGCCACTGTAGAAATGACTTTGTGATGAAAGATTTCCCAGTGTTAGCTCATACAGCAGCTTTTCAGTCAATTAGAAAAGCACTTCAAGGAAAGTTTAAAAAGAAGGCTCCCTAACAGTCTGTGAGAAACAAACCCAGCTCTTACAAAAGGGTGCAGGAATTATTCTCCTGATTTTCATAGGTCTTAGGGCACTCTCAAGAACTCAAAACAAATTAAAAAAATGCACTGTTCCTCCTGCATTTCACATGGAGATGTGATCTATCTGTAATCATACACAAGATATATTATAGGGGTTAGATCTGCAGACTCAGTCCTTCTCCCTGTCAGCTCAAACGACGAGGTTTTTTTTGTGGGGCACGACAGACAGGAATATTAATTTTCTAAAGAAAAAACAAGCAGGACCAAGTCAGTCTTAAAAATGCAGATCAAACTGGTGATACACATTTGCAGTGTTTCATCAGCTAAAAAGGAACAGGAGATATCAATATAGATACTTGTCAACAGCAAAGCTCTCTCTGGGTCTCAATAATAACTAGCTATTATAGCAAGACTAGAAAAGCACATGGCACTAATGCTTGTATTAAAAGAAATTAGGTATCTTGTTATAGGGCAGTTATATCACAGGAGCTACCCAGAATGTATCAATAAACAGATCAATTACCTCTTTCTGTACAAACTTCTGGAACCCACAGGTTATAACTTCTGCTGCATTGTGCACAGTGAGGAACACCGGGATTGGCTGCCATTGGGAGAGAACAGAAACACCCAAATCAACACAGAATGATCACACACACAGGAATGGGCACTCCTAGAGATAGCTGTCCCACATTTATGGTTTGGTGGGTTGTTTTTCAAGCTGTAAACCCGTGCCACCTCTCCTAAAAGAGATTTAGACCCGTTCCAATGACTATCACATGGCACAGGCACCTTTAAATGCAGGCCCTGCTGTAGCACTGCTTGCTGCTTCTCCCACTTCTGAGTGTTTAGATGGTTGCTTTGTACATAGCTACCTCAACACAATTTGCTCCAGGTTTCTGCCTCTAGTTTTCCCTCTCTGATCCAATATCTGCAGCCTCCACAGTAAACAGTTCTCATTAGTTTTCTAATCTCTGTCTACTGGTACTAAGAATACAGTGTGACTCCTAGCAACAGAACTGTGGGCAAGATGATTTTAGGTGATTGTTTTCAGTTACTGCATGGAAGAGCGGCCCAAAATCAGGGTAGAAATGCAACAGTTCATACACTAGTGATGTTGAAATTATACCCACTGAGGTATCTGGACACCATCCCAACATGAAATCATTAAGAAACAAACGCCGGTGATAACAATAAGGAATCAAACACCCATCGCCCCAGGCAAACACAACTAGAATTAGTGGTTCATAATACTTTCTCCAAATCCAATCCATGGTCTCTCAGACAGCTGAAACAGAAGCAATTCTCTGCTCTGATTAAGATAATCTAAAGAGTAAGCCAGTTTAAGAAGCAGTATTTCCCCACTCGTGTATAGTATTTAAATCACATGAGTAGAGAATTAGTTAATTTCTGTGAGGCCCATGTTTTTAAGTATCAGGTGACATAAGCAGCAAATATCTCTTAAATTTGACTTTGCATTCAGAAGTCTGTATTTTCTATAATTTTCTTTTCTTTACCGTAAAGCCAGATAGGCATTGCTAATTAAACATTTTAAGTCATAATGACAGCTGGGGTGGATCCATAAACATAAGACTTACTCCAAGATAGCTTCTAACATCTTTAAACTAGTAAGGAATGAAAAATCACACAAACACAACTGGCATGAAGCTGTTGGACTCGGCTTCACTGGTTCTGAAAACCAATACTCAACCCTGTTGCTGGACAACTGAGAACACAAAACCAGAAGTATCCAACATAAGCACCCTGAGCCTGACACAGTAATAGGAAATACAAGAAATAACCATAAATGAGGGAAGCTGACAGCAGAATTTACATTCTTCCTTTTGTGAAGCCAATTTGTTGGGTTTTTCTTTCCTCCCCTTTGCTTTTGGCTCGTCCAAATGTGTTTTGGAGCCAACAATGGCTCCACTTTGCCTAGCCCAGTTAACCTTCTCCATATGTCTACTGCCTTTGATGTGAATATTTCTTAAATTTGTGAGTGGGTTACGAAAAGAAAGGTTTACTAGTTGGGCAGGCAGAGTGAATTGACTCTGTACAAACCTCCCCTCACAGCTCTGCATACTTTTGTTAATGCATCACAGTCCAGAACTAAGCAGTCTTCCTTCCGTTCCAGCCCTGAAGCCTCGGGCAGGGGAGACTGCCAGCACCTCCAGGGAAAGGCACAAACAGAGATAAAGATTGTAGCCTTGCCAGAATACAGCAGTGTTTGAAAGCAGGCCTCCGTGGATTTGATGAAAAATTTGATCATAAATTCTGCTTTAAGAATAAACTCTCTTAATTCAAATATGCTATTGAGTTGAGCCAATTCAGATACGAGTTTGGGAGAGTCCACTTTCCGTCTCACTGTTTCAGAGAACTCTTCTACACAGTTATCATAAGTAAAGCTTCTATGTAGGATTCAATTTAGCCCCAGTACAAGGTGGAACATAGTAACTATGGCCTAAGACTACTTGTCCTTTTGTCTTTCCTCCTAAAATGGCCACAGAATTAGGCCTCAAAATCCCCATTCACGTACAACAAAAAGACATTCAGAAAAGGGAGATAGTCCTTAAGAAAGGTTTGGGATACAAATGAAAACCAGTCACAGCCCCCCTGCCAGTCCAGTGCAGCCCGTAATGAATGACCAGAGCACGAACAGGAGGGAAACACAGTAACTTACAGGATGACTGGGAAGTAAGAAATAGCTGAGAGGATGTGATTCATAACTCCTCCACCACCCAGGTGAGCAAGCAGAAAAGATGCTGCTGCCAAGACTTTATTGCTGTTTCCAGGCAGGGTCCTCCTTAGGGATCTCTGCTCACTTTGAACCAGAGAAGCCCAGTGGAACTTTCTTTGACAAGGAACCAATGGCAAGTAAATGCAATCACTCTGAGACAGAGCTAACCTGGAAGCATGGGGCTTCTGAGCACATGCCTGCGCTTTCCTAAGATTATATAGGTCCGAGGCCCTCAACCTTGTTTATGGGGACAGAGACCTCCTGTCCTTTTCTGCTCTACCTCTCTACTGAGATGTTCAAGGGATCACTACAATCAGAATCTTGTAAAAAATTCCCTTTTGATCCTCTTAGGGATTTAGGAGCTGACAGGAGCAAGCTGGCTCTAGAGTTACATTATGCTGTTACATCACGCATGAACAAAATGCAGAAGAGAACTAGCGCAGAATTTGGGCTTGCAGACTGCATAACAGCAGTAAAACACTCTTATACTTTAAAAATCCATGTCACTAATTTATTTTTTTTAAGAAAAACTATAGCATTTAAGTATAAAGCACTCAAGTTTAATGAAAGCAGATTTGAATGCTGTAGGCTATTGTGATGCAAATGGATCATAAAACTCAATAATTTAACCATTTCCCTAATCTCTTTCCAACTTTCAATTTATTTTTTCAAATCCTGTAAAGAATCAAAAGCCTCTCACGGAAATGGTCTTCATCACCTTCCTGGAAAGATTTCCCACAGATTCCACAGCCCCATTCTCCCTTTTGCAAAGTTATAGCTAATAGCTTATCCAGCTTCTTCCCTACTTGCAAAATCCAGACCACCAAGGATCTGTTCAGCGAGTATCAGTGAGTATTCTGGAAAGATGCCGAGTGCATTGGACTGTCACAGAGATGCTTTTTGATACTTCAGAGGATTGCACCACTGCTTTAGTACCATTAACAACAGATCTATTATTTAAATCCCTCCTCCCTCCTGTCCCTTCAACCCAGAAACAGCATTAAACACCATGTATGAAGGGGATGTCCTCTGTTTACAAAGTAGAGATAACAAAGAACTGACTCCTACTTGTGCACTTCTTACCAATCTAGACAGTGATCTGGAGCCAGCATAAATAATGCCCACAAAAAGTACTGAAGCAGGAAGCCATGACAGGATTTCAGACCTGTGAAAACAATTAAAATCTCATTATTTCACCACATTCTGTTTACATACAGTCAGCAACGCTTACTTGCAATGAATATAATACAAACATATGTACATAAATTTCAAATGTGTGCATATTAAAACCACCGCCTGATTGTTCAGTATTCCTCCAATTTACTAAAGAGTCCAAGTCAGAAATTATACACTTCATCTAATCCAAGAGAGGAACTATCTGCAGATATATTTTTTTCTTTTACTCTTTCCCTGGCTCCTCTCACTCCAAACTTGGGTTGTTTTTTTGTGTTGTTTTTTTTTTCTTAGGAATTACTCCCACTGGTTTTAAAGGAAAGAAATTTCCTTAATGTGCTGTGAAAGGAACAAATACTGACAAATGAAGACATAAAATGGCGCTTTTGCTCAGACAGCACACATTTTCACCGTGCACAAATACACTTGGCCACCCACACATTCATTTCTCAGCCAGATTTACAAAGAGATTCCTCCTAAAGATCAGATTGTCTCTGTGGGAGCCTATCTCTTGAGATTTCCTAATGATATTCCTTTGACTAAGCCAAACTCCTAGAGGCAGTTTGACAGTTAATGGAGGAATGAAGTCATCAGATTGATCTAATTAATTTTTTTTTAGCCATGGTTATTGCAGTAGGGTGAGGTTTCAGTTCTGAGAAGGGCTTTCAGAATTTGCACTTTTCCATTTTTTAATCTTGTTACTTAAGGGGAAAAAAGGACCAGGTAGGTGGCAAATTTCAGAGAAAATAATGTAAGACTTTGAGCAAGGGAAGAAAGGAGTAGCAGTGAGGTAAGGATTGGAATGAAAAGCTTCACAGGACTGAAGACACATTCCCTCTTGCCAAGCTTGGAATTAGAGTCAAGAAAAAATCAGAGAACAATGCTCGTGCTCAGAATAAAACCAAACTGCCTGTAGTTCCTTGATTTGCATTACACTTCCAGCTAGCACATAAGACTTAAAACATTAATTTGTAGGTACCACTACGCTACCACACTTCATGGAACAAGAAAAACAGACCACTAAATGATGAAATCAGAACAGTATGACCAAAGATAAAACGTGTAAAGATTAATGTAATCACAGACAAGGAACAAAATGTAAATATTACATGTTCTCTGTTATACATATATCATTTTCCAAGATACTCAATCAAAAACCCAGGGCCATGAAAATAATCTTTAGATCTTTTCACTGGCATAAATATTTGCTCTGGGTTTTCTTGAGTAGTCATTGTAATTTTTACCAAAATACTGTTTCGTTTAAGGTTACTGACTTCAACTGGAACTTCGTCAAGGTCAAGATCTAAAACTGTCAGTCTCATTACCAATGAGTTCACATCAGACACCAACAAAAATACCCCCCACCCTATTGGAACTGCAACAAATGGAAAGAAGAGGGAGGGAAGAAAAGGAAGTAGGGCTGGGGAGATGAAAGGAAGAAACAATGAAAACCAAATTTTCATTTAGAACACAAAAATATCACTCTTTAGTGTTCCCCACCACTAAATTGTAGGAATCCCAAATATATCTCCATCTCCAGTGCTATACTGAAGTGCAATGAAAAAGGACTTGAGATGCTTTTGCCATGATGTAAGGGTAGAATTATGCTGCCAAGTGGGAATTTCAGGACTGAAAAAAAATGCACGGATGTTTGATGTAATGTGTCAGCATCAACAATCTGTCTTTATGTAAACTAATTAGCAGCTTCTTATGTTGGCAATACAATGATGTACATGCAAAACAGGAAAAGAACTGTCGAATTTGTGATTGTTGTAGGGCTAAATCCAAAGCCCACTAAAGTCAATGGGTAGGTTCCCCTAAACCATGCTTTGGAGCTTTGGTTTAAGTAAGACTTTGAGCTGCTGCTTAGCTATGGGGGAGGATAATCTGAACTGGCTCAGAGGGTACATGATATCAGTTCATATGTCAGAAAAACTGAGACTTTGTGGAAATAAACAAACAAATGAATGGCACTTTATTATCTGAAGCATGAGAAGACTGGATATGGTATTCCTAAGTATCCCTCACATACACAAAAAGAACCCCAAACCAACAGACAGATTCAGAGACCAATATTCTGTAAGGGGGGGGATGTGGAAATGTCCATATCCCAGTGGTAGGACTAAAATCACCTTTGGACATTATGTTTGTTTGCTGGGGAGCTTTTTAATTCATTGGTTGAGATTTGAGTGTTTAGATTTGAGTGTTTTGGGTTTTGGTGTTTGGCTTTTGGGGTTGTTTTTTTATTTTGGTTTGGTTTTGTTTAATACAGGAGACACAAGATACAAGTCCAGCTCAGCAAAGCATTAAAGCATGTACCTCATTCTTCTGAAGAAAGACAGGTTTTAACTCATGACTAAGTATTTGTCTGTATTATAGCCAAAATATTGGTCATTCCATTCAGTCTATTCTAGAACAGGTATTCTGCATTCACTAAACTAATAAGGAGTTTCCCGGGATGTATTTTAATCCCTTCTCCTACAGTGCACTGACATCTAGTGGCCTGAAGTCTCCAGCATTAAAATACAAAAAATTTTCATCAAAACTTTTCCTTGATAAAACCGCTTTCAACATCAGAAAGTGGTTCTTGTCCAAACCCCCCAGCTTCAGAGTCAAGTCACATTACTCAGGTTATTGCCCAGCAAAGTTTCAAGTATCTCCACAGATGAACACTCAACAATTGCTGTGAGCATACATCTTCTAAATTACACACAAATTTTTGCAAAATAAAAAAGTTGCTACATTTCATACTGCAGAATAGATCCATCTGAGCAGAGCACAGTATGCTGGATGACTCTTCTGAGTTGCTAGAGTTTGATTATTATATCAACCCTGCACTGCCACATCTGCTCCTACTATGCCATTATAAATGCTACAGTTAGGCAAGGCTGAGTGATTCCCATTTATGGGACGCAGCTCTTCAAGAAAAGGCAGATCACATTTGTGGACTTCACTGCACTGAGGTTTCTGGGGAAGGCTATGTCAATGTTCTTAACTAACATAACCAAGGCTTCTCTTATAATACTAAAAAACAATCCTGGGAAGAGATATGGACAGATGGTTGGAGAAATTATCTTTATGGTTTTCACCAAGAGCTATGCTTTTTGGCTGCCTAAACCAAGGTTAAATTGAATCCAATTTATAGTAGTAATCATTGAAGTGCATGCCATTGA
The DNA here is from genome assembly GCA_013396655.1 of Campylorhamphus procurvoides. NCBI lineage: Eukaryota > Metazoa > Chordata > Aves > Passeriformes > Dendrocolaptidae > Campylorhamphus > Campylorhamphus procurvoides. The sequence continues at coordinate 410,771 of WBMV01005302.1, read as the reverse complement.
ATATTCAACTAAAACACAAGTTCTCTCCTGCATCTGTGAAGCAGAACACACACACATGCGCACACACACATACCAACCTGTACTTTGGCCAGCTAGTAACTTCCACAACCACCTTAACTATGTTGTGATCCAGGTACAGAAAATCAGAATTTAGCAGATACCAAAAACCCACAGTACCTTGAACACAAGTTTATCTCCACCCAGCCCAGCTTCCAGGAGATGTGAAGCAGAAGTCCACCCACTAAGGTTTGCCACCTGAAACAGAACAACACAGCATCTCTGAATTGTTTGTTCTCTTTAACCATGGAAAATGACCTTAGAATTCACAGAATTTCTCACAGCATACCCATTACTCTAGTTATCTACCATTTCTCTAGGTTACCAGGGATGCTACTATTCCCCTTTGAATCTTTCATTTCTGTCGGCCTTAATTTCCTCCAAATTTTCTAATAATCTGGTGCTTTCACATTCTGTTTCAAATGTTTTATAAATAAATTACCATCTACCACAACTACCTTAATCCTGTTACTGAATGCCTGTTTTATCACCTCTTCCCACACAATGTTTACAATAACAATTGTGATGTTAGAGCCATGATGATCTGAAGATGCAAGTGAGGCAAGGTTTGCGACAAGAGATGACTAACTTTTCATACGTGAATTGTAACTGTTGGAACAAACAAATATGATTTCAGGACTGAGAGACTCTCTTCATCTGAAGTAATAAGCCCCAAGTATACGGTGTGTAGCCCTAGTAGTTTCAAACATTAGGTCCATGACTTCCCATGGTAATTCATGCTGGGTTTGGATTACAAAATCCCTTGAACTGACTGCTTCCTCGCCTGCCCCTAGAGCTTGCATGGCAGGCACCAAGTGAAGTGTCATCAACAATAACATAATTATGCTGCATGAGCCTCTGATTCAGAGCCCCTAGAGAAAATAACTTTACAGCCAGATAACCCTGCATATAAACCACAATGCTTGCAGTTTTCTCACTGAAAATGTACATAACAATTACACACATTCTGCATTGACTCATCTATCTAATGACTTATCCTACCACAAAGCTGTTCCTTAGTCTATTACAGAAATAGTATGTGAGGCCTAAGAAATACTTGCAGATAACTTAAAATGAGCAGTAATGCACACTGATTTTTTTAAGCTTTAAAATACTTTATTAGCTTTCTTCTTCCTTAAGTTAGTGGTTTCCAAAGAGGTGTTTTGTGTTTTCTGCATGAAAATCCTTGAACATGTATCACTGTTCAGATAGAAATACTGTATTACAGTGTTAAATGAAATTAACATCTATAACAGGCAGAGAAGTGAGTTTATTTACTATTCCTATTCATTGCAATGCATTTAAGCAAGTATTTGTAATCTTTCTCACGCATATACAAATAAACAAATACTCACTCTGTGCAGTATTACATGCAGTTGGACACTGTCAGAAAAGAGTGAGCTCATTTTCCACAGGGGTATGATAAATATTCAATGCTACTATCATAGCTCACTTCACCTTCTTTCAAATGAAGAGGGTACGAGAGCTAGGTCTTCCTGATGTTTGCTGCAGGCTACGCCCTATCCAAGCAAGTGATGAATTCCTATCAGCTTTACTGTGAAGAATTTCATCTTGTCTCACATTTTAAGAGCAGACGTTAGTGACAGTTTCAGATGCTTAGCACTATGCAACAGTCTTAGATTACAATGGGAACAAAAACAATGACAATGAACAATAACAGCATGAAATGAGAAATGCATTCATTCCCTCCTCTGCGTAGCTCCCAAATGAAAGCATAGCTGAGCCACTTAAAAACATTTCAAGGAAAGATCACTTTTAAAAGCCAGAACTTATGGAAAAATACTAAGATGCTGAAATGCATTGCCAAATAACAGAAAAAGGAAGTAACTGTGGTAACATAGATACCATAAGGTAGTTGCTTGCCATAGAAATATGCTTTTCTACTGTTGATTTATGTGTATTTTAAATTCACTACTCAAACCCCTTTCTTCATATGATAAAAGCCTTGTCCAAGAGACAATCTCTATGTGTGTGCCAAAAATGAAGAAAGCATTCACTGCATATTTAATTGAGCTGAATACACTCAAAGTAAATGGAGATTCCCCAGGCAATTATTCTTAGAGTTGATTCCAGTCCTGGGGCTGCAAGTCAGGCAAAAATGTAAGCCATGCTAAGCAGCAGAAAAGAAACTAAACATACCCAATGTGTGCAGATTTTAACATTACCTCAAAAGAGCAAATGGGGGAAGTTTTGACTCTAAGAGGTCAGATTTTCACTAAATGTGTCACAAATTATCAACAGCACTGATGGCATATATGGACACTTGTCAAAACAGTAAATTTCTCATTACAATCATCAAGATGACTTGTGATGCAGAGTTACAACCAAGGCTAAGCACAAAAATGAGCAACATGGTATTTGTAAGTGCCTAAAGATAGATTTAAGGTTGGTTTTCTCCAGCATAGCTAAAGAATGCACCACAACTGCCCATTACCCACAAATGCCATTTCCAGAGAAGACAGGTGGTACTATAATTGCTACTTTTCTATGCTGAGGCTAAGACTTTCAGAAAAATGAAAAATTATGGACTGTATATATCTTAATTATATCACCACCATGATGTTTAAAAAATTAACCAAGACAAATTAATGAATGCTGTATGTTCTCTAGACAGCCAAGCCCACTAATGACAAGAAGTACTGAAGTTAGCTTCAGCATGGAACAGCAAAACATTTTTCAAACAACTGCATTATTAAAACAGTACTTACCCTTGAAAAAGGGTAGGGTAGGTAAATTGCAGGACAGACAGGACATACTGGAAAACAAATACCAAATTAATGGACATCAAACCCCTACATTTTAAAACATTAACAAACAATCACAAGAGCAACAAAACACACACAAAAAGTTTTCATTTTTCTTTATTTCGGTAGAAAAGACAAAAAAAATGTTTAGTATTTTCTCTTCCAGTGGTCCATTTACTCCCACTCTCCTCCTCAGGCTACAATATAATCTCAGAAATGCTCATTAGACCTCTTGACTAACACCACCTGGGCTAAGCTCCGCTTGAGCTTATCAGAGACACTGTCTGCTCCCAGGAACTAGTGCTGTCTAATGAGCTCCTGATTTTTAGCAGACAGCCTTGGAGACTTATTTTTCTTGCCTGTGTAACAACCCAAGCGGAACAATATTTTTGTTATTCAACTTTCAAAGAAAGTTACTGACACACATTGCAGCCAGGATGGAAAACTACTGCAATTAAAGCCAATTCTCTTGCAACCCTACCAACAGCAGCCCTAAGTGAGACCCTTTGAACTCTCCTGGACTACAGAAATCTGTGACCAGCAATATCCCTCCAAGTGGGACGTCTCTCAGAGGCAGCGAACTCTAGTTTGCTACACTTGGAGGACTGCCACAGAACACCAACAGGGGAGCCTGGGCTGACACCCCCACTTCTCAAGACATGAGTACTTCACTGAACATGAAGGGAATTTTTCACAGGTATACCTTGTATATACTTCAAGTCTGTGTGCATACACATGTGAATATGTTATAGTAAAGGTACTATGAATGTTGCTCACTTAGATTCCTAAGTACATTAGATTCATAAGTAACAAAGGCCTTTAAGTGAGCCACTGTTGTGCCTATAGTAAACTCTACATGAATCTTTTGATAAATTGTTTAAATTAAGCTGTTGATTAAGTGCTGTTAAGTTGAAGTGCTGTTAAAACCTTTAGGCCTAAATAGTTGTTAAGTCTGGAGCTAAGTTTGGCAAGGAGGTCCACTCTGAACCCTGTGATTCAGTGCTGTTTTAGTCCCTGTTATTCTTACCCTTTCCTATCATTACTTCCACGTAGATCATTTCAGGTTGATTTTTAAATTTTTTTGATTTTAGTCTGATTTTTCTCTGTCTGCTTTAACCACCTAGTAATGATGTATGTAGTAGATGCAATGATGTAGTAATGTCATAATGATCTAATAATGTAAAGTAGTAATGATGGTGGTAGAGTGAACCTTGCCAACGAGCTATGTCACTTTAATATTAAACCTGCTTTTGCTGATACCTTTGACAGTGATTCTCTGAGCAACCTAAAACACTCATTTGTGATGCTCCCCACACCAGAATTGCTGAATGCTGCCTCAGTCACTGAGGAAGATAACAGACAGTGAAGTATACAAGGCATGGAGTGGACACACTGAACAATGGATAAGGCTACCTTTTGAACCATACTTTCACTGTCTGGGCACACTCCATGCATCACACTGAATGGAAAAAGGATTAACAGAAACAAAAAGCCATAAGCACCTGTCAATTAAAAACATATAATACCACAGAGGCAACCTTTGGCAGAATCAAGACCAACAATCTTATCATAACTGTCTCCTTATGATTAATGCATCTTACACATCTAACTTTCCATTCACATGCTATTTTGTGTAAAATACTAAGCAGTCCATAAAGCCCATTGGAGATGTAACACATAGGGGTGAAAAGCAAACCTTTTGTCTTATTGCTTCAGCATTCTTTGTCAGGGTCTGTGTATATGGATGCTAGTGTCTTTTAGTGTCATATACTTTTCATGTTGTATATGTATATATGCAAATAGAAGGCATAAATACACGTCTTTTGATATGTATATCAGGATCTAACAAACTCCTGTAATGAAGTATATAAATGCTATTTCTGCAAAGGAGAAGAATTACTGAGGCTTCCTCAGAGGAAATGAAATGTACCTGCTGTTCCTTCCAGGAACCAGCAAAAGCTGTCAAGGGCAAAAGGAGAAGCCAAAAGCTTTCAACAGAGAGGAAACTGTGCTGAGCACTTTGCAAGGTCCAATTTTTAGGGGTGTGGGGTGTCACTAAGAAGCTGGCACCAATCTACAGAGACAAGGCATGTTGATTCACAACGAGTCATATTACACATAAAACTGCCAGAACTGCCACATGAGTTTTAAATCAGGACAATATACCTGCACAGGTAAGTACTCCCACTTGCATTTGCATACCACCTGCAACAACTAAAAGCTCAATGTTTATTTTAAAATAACACCTACATTCAGGTTTGAAAATGGAAGCCCTATGTCAAAGTCCTTCCAGCTTCCACTCAAGTACAGTTAAGCCAAGTACCTTTCCCAATCCATGATGCAATTTGGCAGCTCTTGTAGTACCTTTCTGTTTAACTAATCACTGCTCCTAGCAGTCTGTCAAATCAAGTGCAATTATCTCTCCCTACAAACTTTGTTTCTGGAGTTCAGTCTACTTCTGGGCATCCTTAATGGCAAGTGTACCTTGGAACAGAAACCAGTGGCCAATGCCCAGAAGAGGTTTCATTTTCACCTCTGAAATGCTGCTTTTCTTGAGCCCTCCCTCACGAAATCCATATCAGTTGCTTCAATAACATCTTTCCTTTCACAAAGCTGCACCAGAAACACAGACACACTCTCAGTTAAACAGGACAGCAAGGAGTAGTTACTCTACCTCCTCCTCCCAGAGTGAAAAAACTACTTCAAACTATGCTTAAGCTCTAGAATTTTATTTGCAATATGGCCATCCGCAGACTACTTCTGCTTAAACATTTCAGCAACACTAACCGGCAATTAAGTTACACAGTGGAAAATGAAATCGTTGTCCTTAATTTTCCGACTAATTAAGTTGTCAGAGAGTCCATGAAAGTTAATATTTTTTCCACTAGTGATACACCCCTTTGAATATTTCAGATTTTTCCCTTGGTATTATAGTTCCAGTTAACAAATGTTCTCTTGAGAATGAGTGTGGTTGCTAGATACCCTACAGTGGATTATGTACAGCACCAGCGACACTTTCAGAGCAGCGTGATTTCAGGCTCTGTANGTGAAGCAGGACGCCAGGTAGAAGAGGCAGAAGGCGAGGCCGCCCGCCGGCCTCTTCAATTGCATCTGTCACGGCCGCCGCCGCCCGCCGGCCATCGCCCCGGCAGACACGTCGCGCCGCCCCCCGCGCCGCTGCTGCCCCCTGCCGGCCGCATAGCCCCGGCCCGACCCGCATCCCGCGACCCGCAGGGTGGATTTAAACCAGATATAAGGGAGACGCTGGAACAAGCGGTGGATCCGCCTGGAAGTGTTCAAGGTGATGGAGCTCTGAGCGAGCTGATCTAGGTGAAAGTGCCTCTGCTCATAGCAGAGGGGTTGAGCTACATGANGCTGATACCTTTGACAGTGATTCTCTGAGCAACCTAAAACACTCATTTGTGATGCTCCCCACACCAGAATTGCTGAATGCTGCCTCAGTCACTGAGGAAGATAACAGACAGTGAAGTATACAAGGCATGGAGTGGACACACTGAACAATGGATAAGGCTACCTTTTGAACCATACTTTCACTGTCTGGGCACACTCCATGCATCACACTGAATGGAAAAAGGATTAACAGAAACAAAAAGCCATAAGCACCTGTCAATTAAAAACATATAATACCACAGAGGCAACCTTTGGCAGAATCAAGACCAACAATCTTATCATAACTGTCTCCTTATGATTAATGCATCTTACACATCTAACTTTCCATTCACATGCTATTTTGTGTAAAATACTAAGCAGTCCATAAAGCCCATTGGAGATGTAACACATAGGGGTGAAAAGCAAACCTTTTGTCTTATTGCTTCAGCATTCTTTGTCAGGGTCTGTGTATATGGATGCTAGTGTCTTTTAGTGTCATATACTTTTCATGTTGTATATGTATATATGCAAATAGAAGGCATAAATACACGTCTTTTGATATGTATATCAGGATCTAACAAACTCCTGTAATGAAGTATATAAATGCTATTTCTGCAAAGGAGAAGAATTACTGAGGCTTCCTCAGAGGAAATGAAATGTACCTGCTGTTCCTTCCAGGAACCAGCAAAAGCTGTCAAGGGCAAAAGGAGAAGCCAAAAGCTTTCAACAGAGAGGAAACTGTGCTGAGCACTTTGCAAGGTCCAATTTTTAGGGGTGTGGGGTGTCACTAAGAAGCTGGCACCAATCTACAGAGACAAGGCATGTTGATTCACAACGAGTCATATTACACATAAAACTGCCAGAACTGCCACATGAGTTTTAAATCAGGACAATATACCTGCACAGGTAAGTACTCCCACTTGCATTTGCATACCACCTGCAACAACTAAAAGCTCAATGTTTATTTTAAAATAACACCTACATTCAGGTTTGAAAATGGAAGCCCTATGTCAAAGTCCTTCCAGCTTCCACTCAAGTACAGTTAAGCCAAGTACCTTTCCCAATCCATGATGCAATTTGGCAGCTCTTGTAGTACCTTTCTGTTTAACTAATCACTGCTCCTAGCAGTCTGTCAAATCAAGTGCAATTATCTCTCCCTACAAACTTTGTTTCTGGAGTTCAGTCTACTTCTGGGCATCCTTAATGGCAAGTGTACCTTGGAACAGAAACCAGTGGCCAATGCCCAGAAGAGGTTTCATTTTCACCTCTGAAATGCTGCTTTTCTTGAGCCCTCCCTCACGAAATCCATATCAGTTGCTTCAATAACATCTTTCCTTTCACAAAGCTGCACCAGAAACACAGACACACTCTCAGTTAAACAGGACAGCAAGGAGTAGTTACTCTACCTCCTCCTCCCAGAGTGAAAAAACTACTTCAAACTATGCTTAAGCTCTAGAATTTTATTTGCAATATGGCCATCCGCAGACTACTTCTGCTTAAACATTTCAGCAACACTAACCGGCAATTAAGTTACACAGTGGAAAATGAAATCGTTGTCCTTAATTTTCCGACTAATTAAGTTGTCAGAGAGTCCATGAAAGTTAATATTTTTTCCACTAGTGATACACCCCTTTGAATATTTCAGATTTTTCCCTTGGTATTATAGTTCCAGTTAACAAATGTTCTCTTGAGAATGAGTGTGGTTGCTAGATACCCTACAGTGGATTATGTACAGCACCAGCGACACTTTCAGAGCAGCGTGATTTCAGGCTCTGTAACACTTCATTCATTGCAATGACACGATGTCACCTCTGCTCTCCCGCACACTGTTGGAACTTATGTGCGGTGGGAAGGGCTGTCACAGAGTGAGAAGGACGAGACCCGCAGCACACAGCCCTATCCCCACTTTCGGGAGCGCACTGCGATGGGCGCTCCGGGGCGGAATGCCAAGGAACTTTTCAGTCGTGGGGTGGTCCCATGCCGGGAGGGGCTGGTCCCGATTCGGGAGGGGCTGGTCCCTGTCCGGGAGGGGCTGGTCCCGATTCGGGAGGGGCTGGTCCCATGCCGGGAGGGGCTGNGTGAAGCAGGACGCCAGGTAGAAGAGGCAGAAGGCGAGGCCGCCCGCCGGCCTCTTCAATTGCATCTGTCACGGCCGCCGCCGCCCGCCGGCCATCGCCCCGGCAGACACGTCGCGCCGCCCCCCGCGCCGCTGCTGCCCCCTGCCGGCCGCATAGCCCCGGCCCGACCCGCATCCCGCGACCCGCAGGGTGGATTTAAACCAGATATAAGGGAGACACTGGGACAAGCGGTGGATCCTCCTGGAAGTGTTCAAGGTGATGGAGCTCTGAGCGAGCTGATCTAGGTGAAAGTGCCTCTGCTCATAGCAGAGGGGTTGAGCTACATGACTAAAGGCCCCTTCCAACCCAAACTATTCTATGATCCTGGTGACATGTAAACTATAAATATCCCAGGGAGGTAGAGAAGCAGAGGAAGACATGCCCTATCAAGTCATGGTTGCTGGGCGTTCTTTTATTATGGCCTAGGTAAGCCTCATTCTTCCCAGTCCTGGTATTATCAAGGCCCTGACTCTGCAGTTCTCACCTTGACTTTGCTCCCTCTCTACATGTACACCCTATTTTTAGAGGACAGAGTAAAGCAGCATAAATAAGGAACTGAGCATGGCCCAGACTGGGGAGGGAGTGGGATATGAAGTGGTCAAATCCAGCCCATAAAATGGGCCTGTCAAAGTCAACAGAGTGCAATGGCTGAAGAGTCGCCACCACACCAAGACAAATTCAAACATTTTGGTGCATCAGATGTGATCCTATCTGGTTTGTATGGCGGTGGCCCAAAACAGACATCAGATTTCCAGCACTGAAAGGTTTGGTCCACACAGGCCAACAGAGATCACAGACAAGCCACTGTAATGGATGCGTTAGAGACAGTAGGGTAGGCATTTCCACTTTGCAGAGCAACTGTTTACATAATAATGTCAAGTGTGTATTTTGCAAACAAAAGTATACTTTGCAGCCTGTTAAGCTTTAAAAAAGATTAAGAAAAGTTTACTGATATCTACAAAGACTATTGTAAGCATTCCATAAGAGTACTTTTGAATCTTTTATTTCAGTGGGGTATCATTTCCATGCAAAATATTACAGTGCTATTCTTGAGGTTTTGCGGTATTTCTTATTACAAATGGGAGACTCAGGCAAAGATGATATATTTTCCTACAGAGGCAGGTTTGAATTCTTGTAAGCCACTTACAGTGATGGACTAAGAATGAAGATATAAATTTCTGCCAGTGTTGTTTATCACAACTGACTTAAATTACATACTAAGTAATTGCTATACAGATTTGGAATTATTTTGATTAATATGAAAGGAAATTTCTGCTCTATCTAGGTTGTTATTGGGAGATGTGACTATGTTGCAAGTTCTTTTGTTTACATGTTATTTTACAGAACATTTCTTCTTAATTCAATTCAAAGCTTGATCCATTCATTTTAAGAGGTCATGGGATCAAGGCCTCTTCAGGTAGTATTTAAGAGACTAAAATAGAAGACTTTTTTTTGAAAATTAAAAACTTTGCAACAACACATAGGAATATTAAGACACTGTTAATGCCTTTTTCAATCAAAAACTACTGGAACCTATTTTCTTAATCAGTGCTCGTACAGCTGTAAAAGAACTATGATTTTCCCTGGGCAGCAGAAGACTGCTTTTATATTCTGCTCATTTATAAACCTGTTATATTTAGACAAAGAGGATTGAAGGGATCATGATTGCAGTCTTCACATCCCAAAAAGGTAGCTACAAAGAGAAATAATCTCTTTCCACTTGGCAGTGCTGGGTTAATGGTTGGACTTGATCTTAAAGGATTTTTCCAACCTAAATGATATTATGACTCTGTATTGCCTCCATGCCACATAACTCTGTCATGCCTGCAGGTTGTGCATTACAAAATGGGTCCCTACCACTTTCCAATGGCAAGACTTTTAGCTGAGGACATTCTGCAGTAACAAATGCTGAAACAGATTATCTTGGGAGATTGCACCGTGCCACGTCATTGCAGGTTGCTAAAGACAAATTAGATGAACTTTGGCCAGTGAAGCTGATTCTTGCATGCCCGAGAGTTGATGAGAGTGGCTTTTGACTGGCAGCATGGGCCTTGCTAGATGTGTATCCTGGAACATAGTCCAAGCAGGATGCTGCAGAAGATATACAATCCCTTACCACTTCTGCTCTTGGAGCCAGCCAGCTTTGCTAGGTTGTTTTTCAGGTTATAGTGGTGACTGTGATGGCACATTTGTCTACAACCGGTGATAGATAATTTCAACAGCTGGAGGTGAGCCAGGCCTGAGGTTTCCAGGCATCGCTTCTCTCCTGTTGGGAAACTTGCCCAAGCAGACCTAACCAGCATCTGTGTCATACCAAAATGCGAATCTGTTGCCCCTGTCCTGGAAATAGGGCATTTTAGTCACAATGCTGTGTCCTAGATAAATATTATGTACAAAATTGAGGTGTAAGAGGTGGCAAGTCACACACAAAATATTTACTTTTATATTTACCTTGAGCCATGGCATTGAGATTAATTTTTTTTGCTTATGATTTCGTTAGGGTTTTTTTTTCTGTTTCCTCCTTTACTTCCTGAGATAAAAACAAACATCACCTATTTAATTTCACAGAACCAATGAGGTTGGAAAAGACCTCTAAGATCCAGTCCAAATGATGACCTGACACCACTACGTCAACAATACCGTGGCACTAAATATCTAAACAAATAGTAAATAAACATCTCCAGGGAGTGTGGCTCTGCCAACTCCCTCGGCAGCCCATTCCAGTGTTTAATAACCCTTCCTGTGAAGAAATTCCTCCTGATGTCCAACCTGAGCCTCCCCTGGCACAACTGGAGGCTATGTCCTCTTGCTCTGTCACTTGTTGCCTGACAGAAGAGGCCGACCCCACCTGGCTGCACCCTCCTTTCAGGTAGTTGTAGAGAGCAATAAGGCACCCCTGAGCCTCCTCTTCTCCAGGCTAAACAACCCCAGCTCCCTCGGCTGCTTCTCCTAAGCCTTGTGCTCCAGGCCCTTCCCCGGGCTGCATTTCACCCTTGTTTTGCCGTTCGCGGGAGGTTTGGTTTGGCTGTTTTTTCCTTCCCCCCGATTCCCCGAGTTTCTGTCTGCCGTGAATCCAAACGCCGGCCCTTTAACTCCCCCCCACCCGGTCCCTCTGACATCAGCGGAAGGGCGGCGCTGCCGCGGCCCACGGGCCCGTCACGGCCGGGCCGCAGCGGGCACCCCGGAGAGGTGTCGCGGCTGGGGCCGCCCCCAGCTCGGGCAGACCCCGCTCCCTTCGCCGCTCCCCCGTGTTCCCCATGGACTCGGCAGTGGCCGCCGCCGCCCCCGAGGCCGGCCCGGGCCCCGCCTGGCAGAGCAAGGTGAGCGCCGTGCCCGGGCTCCGGGGGCAGCAGCAGGAGGAGGAGGAGGGGGAGGAAGGGCCGAGGCCGCGGAGGGAGTGCTGCGAGGCGGTGTCGGCACCACCAGCGTGGCGGTCTCTCGGCGGGGATGGCGTGGCTGGCCGCGGCCGGCGATTATCTCCGCGGAAGAGAGGGCTGCTGTGCCCGCTCGATAAACGAGGTGCCCCTCTCCAGGCTCTGCTGGCCAGGCGCAGTGGGAGCCGGGCGAGCTCGGTGGTCACGGCAGTAGGCAGGGAGTGAGTGAGTCACAGCGTGCCTGGGTTCGCCCTTCCCCGGGCGAGGGAGGCTCTGTGTGTGCTCCTGCGGGTTTGGGGTGTTTTGTGTTGTCCTCTCAGGGCTCTGCGAAAGGTGTTACTGTGGTGTTATTCCAAGAGAAGTTCTACATGGATTGCGTGTATACTTAGAAGCAGACTTTCTGGGAAGGCTTTACCCCTGTCTTCAGAAAGTGCTGACTTCCCCCCCGCCATTAGTAACTGACTATAAACAACTTTTCAGCACCAGCCCTCCCTACGGAATTTATGAAACCACGGTTTGAGTAGTTCACCGTAGTTCCCTAAGTACCTGTAGAAGACAAGCTCTTAACAAGATTACAGGAGCTTATTTTGGAGCCAGCGATAGCTAATTATCCTGATTATTGTGTTGTCACGGTACAAATCTTGCTGACTTCAATACAATGTTTATTTACAGTGTCCGTGGGGAGCCCCTAACACAACATCAATATCATGTTCTCTTGCTGATGTCATGAGTGAACAGCTGGCAAAAGAACTGCAGCTGGAAGAGGAAAATGCTGCTTTTCCTGAAGTGGTTGCGTAAGTTTGAGTCCTGGATTAGTAATCTCCATAGCTGTGCTGCCATCTTCTCTCCCCTGTGTGTTTTCTTATGCTGTGCTTAGTGCATAGCAGTATAGCAAATGCTTTGCCTGTTGCTTCCTAACTCTGCTTCTTCAGATTTTTTTCAGTGAAGATGGCTTTCCAAGCTAAAATCATCCTTCTTTGTTGCCCTTCCTAATTTCTTGATGTTTTCTTTACATTTTCTGGGTGCAGTAACACATTCTGTAAGCGATGTTTAGAGAAGTGTCAGAAATGTGTTTTTTCCTATCCGTTTAGAGACTCCTGCTAAGTGTACAATGTTATTTTGAGAACTGTCAGGTGTATCACTTGTATTCTGCTAGTACTTGAAAGCTCTAAACAAAGGCCAAGAGCTTACTAGTTCTAAACTTATACAAATTTTTACTGCAATATTTCCTGTGCAGCAGAGTAAAGCAACACTATTTGGGGTTTTGGTTTTATTTATTTATAAAGCATATAATTATGTATACACACACAAACACCTGTATGCCTTCTTTTGTTTTTGTGAAGGACGCCTTAAAAATAGAACTTAATGCTCCTTACAGAATGGTAAACAAGTAAAAGTTTAAGTAATGTTTCCATCTAAGAGTGGCAAAGAAAAATGAAGTCATGATCTATTGATATTTAGTGTTGGCTTGAAGAGGGGGCAGACAGCTGAGATCCATTACTTTCTGTGCAGCTCTGCATGAAGTCTTTTGTACAGAGTGATGAAATAGTATAAAGCAGTGGTTTCTGCTTATATTACTGTGTTTAATTTTTTAAAATTTCTGGTTTTATCTCACATAGTGTTGCTGAAGGTCCATTTATTACAGGAGAAAATATTGACACTTCTAGTGATCTAATGCTAGCTCAGATGCTGCAGATGGAATTTGACAGAGAATATGATGCGCAGCTTCGGCGTGAAGAGAAGAAGATCAATGGAGATAGCAAAGGTACTCTCATCAGAAGAAATGTTTTTACTTTGGAGTAATATTGTGCTTGGCACTCTGTTTAAGTTGACAGGGCTGTGAGGAAGCAGCAAATCCCTGATAATCACTGACATACTTATTTGTTTAATTTCTCAAGTCTCCATATCCTTTGAAAATTATCGGAAGGTGCATCCCTATGACAGTGACAGCTCAGAGGATGAGGTTGATTGGCAGGATACCCGTCATGATCCTTACAGAGCAGGTATGTGACAGTTTCAAACAATACAATTCCCTTGGTTAACAGGCCTAAGAATATGACATAGTCAGATGAGGTTTTCTTTGAATGTACGGAGACATACCAGTTGTATGTAAAACCAGGTCACTTCATGGGGAGGTGTTAGCAGGACAGAGGTTGGGTTGGGCAGGTAATTTCAGACTTCTGTCTGCCAGTATATTGGCTTCAGTAGCTGAATCAGCTAAATAAGTGTTGTACGTGGAACGTCATCTGAGACAGGCATATCTGCCTTCTGCATTTGACTAGGGTCAATATCACCTACACATGATATTGAATATTCCTGTCTTAATATGCCAAAAATGTGTCTGACACACCAGAGAAAATACAGAAGTAAGTCACATAGCAAAAGAAGCTGTTATGCTTAGGATAAGAGAAGACTGTACTAAGATCATACAATAAAAGTAGTCTATTAAGTTATATAAAGAAAATTATGTCATATTTGTGTACATTCTGGGACCTTTATGAGCATCAGTTCTGCTTGTTTAGGTGTAAAGTTTGATTTATTTTTCTCATTGCTGGCAGATAAACCTACTACCACACCGAGAAGGGGTTTCATAGGAAAAGGAAAAGACATTACTACTAAACACGATGAAGTGGTATGTGGAAGAAAGAACACTGCTCGCATGGAAAATGTAAGCGAAAACTTAGGGAAACTTACTTTGTATGTAAAACTGGAATGCTGCAATTCAACCAAACAACTAAGGCTTGTCCATCTGTGCTACTGGATAGAGTGCTGATTTTTTTTTCCCCATCAAATAAAAGCAGTGTTTGATTTAGTTATTCAAATTGGCAGCTTGAGTTGTGCGGGTTTCCTGTTTAATAATAGTTTGTTATTGACCATGATTCAAGAATTTGCGGAGAGCTGTTCTGGCAAGACAAAACTATCAGCAAGTTTGGCACACAGGCAAATAAAACACCAAAGCTATTTTTGAAAGGCATAGCTATTGTGTAACCTATTTTTTTTTTACTTAATTTTGTCTGATGAGCCAAGTAACTTATTTTCAATTGTTTGATGTACAGCTTTTCAGTCTCTTCATCTATAGAACATGCCTTCTGTTTTCTTTTAATTTAAGTGGTGCAACTTCCGCAAGTAAGGAAATGCTGCAAATGCTATTTTTACAGGATGTTAGGTAATCTCATATCAATTTGGGCAGAATTTTGAGTTCTCAGTTTAAAGCAATATGTTTCTTAACATAGTGACAGTGTTACACAAAGTGGGTTTCACATAGGTCCTAATCTACCATTGGTTTTTCCAGATCAGAATGAGAAATTTCTGTTTGTGCCAACTTTTGGTATCTGATGGTAAAAAAGCTTAAATTTCTATTACTTGTAGTTTGCACCTGAATTCCAGGTTGGAGATGGAATTGGGATGGACTTAAAGCTGTCAAATCAAGTCTTCAATGCCTTAAAGCAACATGCATACTCTGAGGAACGTCGAAGTGCAAGGCTCCATGAAAAGAAGGAGCATTCCACTGCTGTATGTTTTTAATTAAGTCTCTCTATATGCTTTTTATCTTGTGTAATAGCTGAATGCTGCTTTGATACCTTCTTGAAACATCCCATTTTTAGTAAAACAGTTAAGTAATATAGTAATGCTGAAGGAAAGGTGTCAGCCAGCACCTACTAGGAAAAGGCTGTCTTTATCTGAGCTGCATTACTGTGAGAGCCATATCAAAGTAAGAGCAAGCACCTTCCTTTTTTTTTTTTTTTTGTTTGTCTTTCTAAACTTAATCAGCTACAATGAATAAACTGCCTGGAAGTTATTTATAGATACCATCCAGAGGACTAATCCTCTGCAGCTGAACCCTGTGGCTCCGAATATCTGTCTTCATAGCAAGCTCCAGGAAGAAGAAGTGACCAACTAAACTGACTTAATAATTTAGGAAGTCAGTTGATAGGCTTTATGGATGAGTTTAGAGTAGGGCCTTGGTAATTCCTGCTGTGGATTTCAAATCTGAGTGTTTCGTTTTGCTTTATGGTTACTGACATCAAAGAATATAATATTTAGGATATTTTGATTCATGATTTGTTAAGACTTCTTGAAAACTCTGTAGAAAGTGCTGCTGAGTCTGTATGTGGAATTGGTAAAATACTGTGTGTGTTGCACAGCTGATAAGGAACCTGAGAGTATTAAATCTTAAGGTGACAGTCCGAGAGCAGATTGACTTTGCTTCATCTGTTTGTGTTGGTTTGTTCGGTCTGGGTTTTTTTAGTTTTTATCAGTTGAGAGAATTTTATTAATGCGTTATTCTCTCCACCTCATTGCAATCTTCTGGTAAATAAATATTCTAAATTCACTGTAAAAAAAAGAATTATTTTAATAAATTGAGTATTCACTCCTTGCCTGTAGGAGAAAGCAGTGGATCCCAAAACACGTTTACTCCTGTACAAGATGGTCAATTCTGGGATGCTGGAGACCATCACAGGCTGCATCAGCACAGGAAAAGAATCTGTTGTTTTTCATGCCTATGGAGGAAAGTAAGTATGTTGTTGTTACCGACAACATGAGTGGTAACTTTAAGTACCACGGATGATTTACAAAGCAGAGATCACAGAAATATTTAAATATCTGCATCTTTGTTTCTCAAACCTTAAAGTTTGATTCATGTATAAGCAGATAATAATAAAATCTGAAAACCAAATTGTACCAACCATAAAGTAAAAAAATCCCCACTTTCTTCCTTGGAGTCCATTTAATGAATGAGGACAAATCCACTATGCCCTTCTGTATGAAAGTACGTACTTTTATAAAGCAGAAATCTTGAGATTTTTGAGGAGCTCTTTCCACTGAGCTGCACCAGACTACAGAGCTGTCATGATGATGTTAGGCTACCTGAAGACTGTCTTTTCATACAGATCACTCTATTGTCAGCTTCATCTGTGCAGCTCAGTTACCTTAGGGTTGCCCTGAGAATAGTGTTGGGATGCTCTTCACTTGGTCACTCATGCAAGAGTACAGTTGTAAAAACTGCCATGCTGAAAGGATAATAATACGTTAGTAGTGATTGTAGTGCATTTAGCTCACTTTAAACTAGTGGTGTTTGAAACAGAACAAATAAAACCCAAATACAGATAATCTATTTATAGATATCTCGAGAGAGGTAGGTTGTAAATTGTAATTGAGGAGAAAAGATGTGCCTTTTTTGTTTGTTTGTTTTTTAAATTGACTGTTGCTTCAGTGATGTTCAGGACTGTTCTTTTGCTTGGTGTTATTTGATAGACAATGTCTTTGTGGTGCTTTACAAAATATTCTGGTGCTACCATCATTGTTCTGATGCAAGGCTATTTTCCCCCCTAAATTCCTGTAGCAAGTGCATCCATTAAAAGGGCTGTTAGTTGCTTTGACATTTAAGTAAACTATTAACAAACTGGGAGACGTAACCTATTTGATAAGCAATATACAATTAAAATGCCAAAATTCAAACATTCATATAGAATTGCTATAAACTTAACTTGATTTGGCTTCTAGATTTGATAGAAAGTTAGATCTTCTCTTATATTAAAAATTGCTGTATCTTGGATTATATAAAAAACCAAACCTGTGCATGTGCTTGTAAAGATGTGAATAATTAATTCTGTTATATATTTGACTTTTTCCATGAGAAGTGCAACTGAAGATAAAGTTATTCCTCCGGAATGTGCCATCAAAGTGTTTAAAACAACTCTAAATGAATTCAAGAACCGTGACAAATACATCAAGGATGACTACAGATTTAAAGACCGCTTCAGTAAATTGAATCCACGAAAGATAATTCGTATGTGGGCTGAGAAAGAAATGCATAACTTAACAAGGTAAAAAAATAAGTAACAATCAAGTGTAGTTGTCAAATGCCTTCTCTGGTTAAGGAAGATGCACTGTGTCTGGGTAGAAGTTTAGATTTGGTTTTTAGGTCAAAATAATATAAAACGTGCCATAGATTGAGGAAGCCTCTGGTTTCTTAGAGTTTAATGGGTTGTCAGCATCTACAGTGATTTGGAACTGGAATTTACAAGCTCATGAATTTAGCAGACTCTAGCTGTAAAAGTTATTAGTATTTAGTGAACATTCTTAGACACTTATGACTTTTCCCATGTGAATTTTCCAATGTGAAATACATATATATTTATTCAGTTTTCAGTTCTCTCTGTATCAAAGACTTTTTTTTACTCTGAATCAAATTTCTTACACACTATTTCAGATTGGAAATGAGAAAACAGGAACTAGAATTACATGGTTTTGGGGCTTCTGTTTTGTTTTTCTTAATCAGTATCTATTTTCTGATCCACAGAATGCAAAACGCAGGAATTCCTTGTCCTCAAGTGGTTATCCTTAAGAAACACGTCTTGGTTATGTCTTTCATTGGCAAGGATCAAATCCCAGCTCCTAAACTAAAGGATGTAACACTTAGTAGTGAAGATATGAAAAAGGCCTACTATCAGACTCTTAATGTAAGACAGTGGTGACTTCTCCAATTTTAAGTTGTGTTTTCTTTTAGGAGAATAACTTAAAGGACAAATCATCATTTATTTACTTTTCAGGATGCTTGCATCACTTTCAAGATACAAAGTCCAAAGTCTTATTTTTCTGCTGTTTAATGTGTGACTTAGAATAAAGAAAAAAACTGCCCACTAAAACCAATATTTAAATTTAATTTTAGTGTGAGTGGAAAACATGCCGAAACTTGATAGCAATCAGATACTTAGCAGCAGAGGAATTAAGAGCAAGTAGTCCTTTTATAGTAGCAGTATGTGGTTTATAAAATTCTCTAAGTCACTCTGGGCTTACCAAATGATTTACAATGCTTAAGCACTTTCCAGTGGGTTGCCTCTTTCCCACCCCCATCTTTAGCAAACCTAGAAATCGAAGAATGAATTAGAATATTGCACGGTGGATACTTTACTTTCCTGTTTTCTGCTGTAATTGGTTCAAACATCCACCTGCTAACTGTCCTCTTGCTATTACATTATAGACATTAAAAAAACCTAACCAGCCAACCAACCCTGCAGTTTGGTAATACGAATGGTTTAGGCCTCAAATTGTGAGACCAGTGAGCAACACAACTGTGTTTTAAGTGAACTTGCATACTGGTTAGGATTCAGCATCTACAACTGTGAGACTTGTTTCCTATGTGATAGGAGTGGAAATGATATGTATATTTAGAGAACTTGTTTATCTGTCTCACACACTTGGACTGGTTGGCAGCGTTGACATGAGTTTACCAGACTAATTCTTCAGACTTGCCAAAGTTAAACTCAGTGATAAAAGCATAGTTTGCTGGCAGTGTACCAAAACTGCGATTCCTTATGTGGAAATTTATCAAAGTCTTGGGTAAAAATGATGTAAATTAGGTAGGTGGTTTGGGACAGGTCGTTCTTTGTTTGTTTTATAGTCATGCAAGCCATGTTTATTTGGAGTACAGCATACTTTATTAATTTGCTTGCAGATGATGCAGCAGTTGTATAAAGAGTGCAACCTTGTCCATGCAGATCTGAGTGAATACAACATGCTTTGGCATGATGGAAAGGTGAGTTTGTTCTTAACGTGGGGAGGAAAGGTATCACAGAATGTGCTGAGTTGGAAGGGACCAACAAGGATCATCGACTCCCAGCTCCTGGCCCTGCAAAGGACAATCCCCAGAAGTCACACCATTTCCCTGAGATTATCATTCAAATGCTTCTTGAACTCTCTCAGGCTCAGTGCCATGACTGCTTCCCTGGGCAGCCTGTTCCAGTGCCCAACCACCCTCTGGGTGAAGAACCTTTTCCTAATATCCAACCTAAATCTCCCCTGACACAACTCCAGACCGTTTTCTCACGGCCTGTCACTGGTCACCACAGAGAAGAGATCAGTGCCTGCCCCTCCTCTTCCTCTCACGGGGAAGTTGTAACTGCAATGAGGTCTCCCCTCAAGTCTCCTCTTCTCCACACTGAACAGACCAACCGCCCTCAGCTGCTCCTCATAAGGTTTCCCCTCAAGGCCCTTCACCTTCTTTGTTGCCCTCCTTTGGACACTCTCTAATGTGAAATTTTAATACAAAGTGAATTGCTATTTCTCTGTGACTACAGGTCTGGCTTATTGATGTCAGTCAGTCTGTAGAGCCAACCCATCCTCATGGACTTGAGTTTTTGTTCAGAGACTGTCGGAATGTTGCACAGGTAGGACCTCTTTGTCTGACAATCTTCTGTTATGCTGAATGTTTTCCAAGATAAAATTCAGAGCTAATTAAAAAACAACCAAGACAACTCAGTAAAAAATTATCACCACCACGTATATACAAAACTACTGTTGTGTATTTGTCCATGCTGACCCTGTTCTTCTCTGAAAGGGAAAATAGTGTGGAAGAGTAAAATAATACCAGTAGAGCTTAAAATTTCTTTCAGTTATTTTTATCTATAGGCCAATAAAAGCAAAAATGTAATTTTGATGAAGTATTGTAATTATAACTTGGGGAAGGAAAAAGAATATTTTGCTCTGTGTAGTAAAGTATTTAATGTGTGCCTTTTATATTTAGTTCTTCCAGAAAGGAGGTGTGGCAGAAGCACTAAATGAGCGTGAACTCTTCAACGCTGTCTCAGGTTTAAATATTACAGCTGACAATGAAGTAGACTTCCAAGCAGAGGTATAGCTTTCTCTGTCTAAAAATTTTAACATGGTAAAATACAGTAGCTATTGCAATACCTTAATTTTCCTCAGTTAGTTTGCATGATTGGTGTGCATGCATAAAGTTTCAGCTGTCATTCTGCATCTCTTTTTAAAAACTTGAGTATTTCAACCTAGTACAAATGTTTACAGAAACCCATATTGACATGCCTCTTCACCCAATTTCCTGATCCCCCTGCTCACAAGTGTAAAAAGTTTCATGTTTCATTTAGTTGCTTCTTTCAGCATTGAGGCAAATCTAGTGATCTGTTTTAGTTTAAAAGCTAGCATTGTTACCTTCCCTTACATACATTAAAAGTTGTGCAGAGAAAGGAAACCTGGGTTAAAAATGATAATTGTTCTACTCCTTACTTTCATGTTTAGATGTTGACTTACTTGAATTTAAAGTTTAGGCTAGCGTTTTCAATTTCAAGCCTAAATCATGCTAATGTAAATATGAACATAGGAATCTTTGGTCAGTGTTAGCTTTAATTTTCAACCTTTGTCTGTAACTCCTCAAGGCACGCATCCTGATATCAGACATTGCAAAAACAGGTTGTCAAACATTGCATATTTACCAATTAAAGTTAGGGCAACATAGCAATTCTACTTTACCTAATTACTCATGACTGTGTAGGTTTATGCTAGTCCAGCATGGACCAAGTGGCAGCTTGAAATTAGGTAACTCCTAGGGATGGCCCTCAAAGTAAGGTAGAGGTAAAGGGAACACAATGTCACTGTTTCATGATCCGTATGTATCAGGTAATCAAGTGAAAAACAAGTGTCCTCACTGGCTGGGGTGTGAGCACCGGGGAGTAGAGTGGGGTGACTTTCTTGTTTTATGTCACCTTTAGTGCTTATAAATCTTATGGTAAATACTTAACATTGCTGCTTACATAGAAGTGAATTTGAGCAACTCATCCTTAAACTTCAGATTTTGCCTTAAGTCACTAGTAACAAAAATCATCCCCCCCTGGAGTAAAAGGGGAAATAATCCAAACTTAATCTAAAGATCAAAATAAGCTACTGTACTGTGTTACTTTGATTGTACAAAACATTGAAGTATAACTGTCTTCAACTTTCACTGTTAAAAATTATTGCAGTGGATTTGTAATGTTGCTATTACTTGGAATTTCTCTGGTGCTGATGGATTGGCTGAGTGACAGTAGAGGTGTTCAGAGTTGGAGAAAGGGACACTTGTGTACTTTGAGGAACACGTTTGAAGACCTAAGAATCATCCAGTCCTCCCTGCAACTGGTACATTTTGGTTCTATAGCTTGAAACTGTAAAGGAGTGCTGCTCCTTTCAGTAACTTGTTGAGAACAGATATTTCAAGCTATACTTCCAAAATACCTCGCTCTGTACATGTGACTGAATCACTGAAATACCAATATTGTATATAACTACTCTGTCATCTAAAGCTACTTTTTAACACTGTTTAGAAGTGTTCTGGTGGAGGCATGGTTTTATGATTTCAGCACGATTTTATTTTTTGGCTCTCTAGATTGAAGCTTTGGAGAAGATGAATGAAGATCACGTGCAGAATCATGGAAAGAAACTAGCCACATTTTCAAGTGATGGAGACACACCTATATATGATGAATAGCACTGAGTGTATAGCTGCTAACAAAACAAATCACAGATTTACTGCTTCTAACTATGTTGGTGCAGTGGTAAATGTCAACTACTGATGTCAAGACAGAATGGTTGGTTGGGAATACCAAAATGGAAAACACAGCGAGTGTATGGTGATGCCTCAGTGGTTTGCTTTTTTTTTTTTAACTTGTCCCACACATCAGGCTGGCACTGTGAGAATGGACTGTCACTAGCACTTGGGACAGTCTGACAGCTTCACCAATTGCCCAGTTACATTAGAATAATGTAGCTCAGGTGGTCATATTTTGCATGATTGAGAGCTTATGTATGTTTTAGTTTGAAAAAAAGAAATTTTAAAATCATCTATATCATCCAAAATATTTAGTGGGGAAGCACATGAGAGAAAAAACTCAAACTAAATAAACTAAATAACTAAAAATTGTGTTTGGACACAATGTCAAAGAACCTTTCATCCATCTCCACCACGGGCAAAATGAAAAGTCAAAATATGCACTGCAATCGTATGAAAATGTTAATTTAACAAACAAATTAATTTATACATGCAAAAGTCTGGACCTTTTTGTTTGAAGTATGCAGAATGTAGCTCTGTCTCTGTAAATACAGTTGGGTATTACGTGAGAAACAGATTTGAATCCAACCAGCAGAGGACTTCCTTGGTTATATATCAGGAAATCCTGAGGGCTGCTTTCGAGGTGTGTAGCAAAGAGTAAGCTGTTAGCTTCACTCTTAATATACAAATGGTTCCAAAAACTTGGTGCAAACCAAAAGTAAAACTAATAATCCTGTCTCTACCTAGAATGTTAGTTTAGAGCACCAAATGTGCGTGCCCTGAAGGTAAGCACAGACAAATCAGAGTATTCTTTTTGCACCTGTAAGCAAAAAAACCTTCATTTAGAAACATTTCGTTTCCACAATCTATTTCATGCTTTTATTCTTAACATCAGTCTTTTATTTTTTACCAAGTTCTAAAAATCTAGCAATGTTTCTCTCCAAAACAACACGTTTAAAGATGAACTGATGTGGTGAGATGGTTTGGAATTACAAAATTCTAATCAATTTCTTTTTAACTGATTGCTGTTTCTGATGCTGCTCTTTATCAAGCAGAATATAGTGATACTACATGTGACATTCTCACAGTGTGCTGTGAAAGTTACTTTTTTATCTTTTTTTTTTTTTGTTGGAAAATTGGTGGTGAAGTAAAATTTTAAGATCTTGTGGTGGTATTCTTGTATGGTTCTTTGCATCACACAGGCCTTCTCTGATCCTCAGTTGCTTCACTGGAGCAGTCAGGTTAGGACTACACTAATTCCTTGTAACAACAGAAATATTTACTATTTGGGTGGGTACTACATGAACAGTAAACAGCCTCGATGGTTTTGCAAGTTTCATTCCCGCACTTGGATCCTCTTCCCTTTTCTAAATAAGACAATTGTCTTTCAGTTACACCTTACTTTTGAAATAAAGGAACTTATCTTTTGAATACTTAAGTCTGTTCCAAATTTCTCAGTGAAACAGTTTCCAGAAACAATGGTATGAGGAAAAGAACAGACTAGGTGCTGCAGTTAGCTAAGCCCTTCAGGAAGACTACAAGCTTCTTTTGTCAAATATAACCAGATCTTCAGAGGAGAAGGCTTTGGGGGAAGAAAAAAAAAAAAAAAAAAAGAGGATAGTCTGATTCTAAGCTTGTCACTAGGTTTAATACTCTTAACATTTCTTAGGGGAAAAAAACGTCTCAAAAGAGTTGCTAATACCTGACTAGGAAAGATGCTGATGTCTACAGGTACTCACATCAACGGAGAAGAGAGAGCAGAGATATAACGAAGTGAGGGGAGGGTGTTTTTTGAACTGCCATTTGAAACAGGCACCTCTGTGTGTCACTGTGCTTGAATTGAAGCTAGAGTTGTTACTATCATTTTTAATTTCTA
Organism: Campylorhamphus procurvoides; assembly: GCA_013396655.1. Taxonomy (NCBI): domain Eukaryota; kingdom Metazoa; phylum Chordata; class Aves; order Passeriformes; family Dendrocolaptidae; genus Campylorhamphus; species Campylorhamphus procurvoides. Next base: position 386,871 of record WBMV01005302.1, on the reverse strand, counting down.
AAAATCTGTCTAGCACAGGTTTAAAGAAACCTACAAGACACAACCCTCCCACCCCAATGAATAAATAATTGAAGCAATTGTTCTCAAGTCTGATTTAAAGCTATTGTACCCAATCTGTATTATATGTTCTGTATTATGTGTTATATATATTTTTTAAAAAATTCATATATATTTTCACTTCCAGCAGTACAACTAGCTCAGGAATTTGCTTTGGAATTTTAAGACACCTGGGCATGTTTTCAAGTAGTTGAAAACAAAATTTCAATAAAACAAAGTGTTTTCCTGGACTCCTTTGAAATAAAGGATGATGATTATTATTAGGGAAATAGGATCTTTGTTTTGGAATTTGCCATTAGATTTACTATGATCAGAAGAGTTTCAAGTTGTATGTTTATTTCCTTGTCTGCTGATTTCACCCCACGAGATAGCTCAGTTTGTACTGCAAGTACAGGAAGTGCATGCTGTTCTTTAGAGAAGTAGAAGGTTAAATGTTAGTAGAATTTCTTAAATTTTGACCTTGGATTAACTAAATTTTGGGCTAACATGAAATGAATTTTGTTATTTTGTAAAAAGTGATAAACTTTTAGGTACTTTGGAAATACTTGTCTCCAGTTAACAGAGAATTGTTTGATGATGCAGGAGGGTTGTTCTCCAGAACAAACAGTTTTCTGTAATTCCTAGTTGTGACTTTAGTATCTCTAGTCTGATGTGGAATTATGGCAGACGGACTAACTGGGTCACAAATCAGCCAGCAGTTCTTTGCATGATACTTAGTATCTGGTATTTACATTTCTATTTCTCCTGTACTAAGCTGTGCTACTTTGTTTAAATTTGCAAATTTTTAAACCTCTACGATTTCAGTCTTTTTTCCCCCTTTTTTAAAATTTCCCTTTCTAAACCAATCAGCAAATATATAATTGATATTCTTTTACAATTCCTGAATTATACTGTAGGGTTTACAACTAACGAACTAAGGTTTAGGCCTCAATCAAAAAAATCCTTTTGCTAGTTTATTGTCCAGACTATAATAAAAATAAGCATAAATGCAGAGGACCAAGCCAGACTTTAACTTAGTAATGCTTTATGAATATTGTGCCTGAAATAAGGGCTATTTTCAGAGGATAATTTCCCTTTCTGAACTATTTTACAACAAGCCACTGAGAAGCAGTTTCCTGCTGAAGGGCAGGGCCAATAGTGACTGCTTCTCAGTGATGATGCAGGAAGCATGCAGAAATAAAGGCAGAGCTCTGACATGGTTTCTCTGTTTCCCACGCGAAAGTTTGGGGTCAGGTTCTTATTTTAAAAGCACTGTGAAAGGCTGGTCCAAAAGCCCTGCACCTGCTGTGGCCTCCATGTGATGCTGTCTTGGTTTAGAAAGACAAAGAGCTTTTGCTTGCCTACTTACTGCTTTAAAGTTCACTACCTCTACTTTAAAAAGCAAAGTAAGTCCTCCCATCTAATGGGGTGCCCTGATAAGTGACACTGGTTAACATCACAGCTAACTCTGGCATCTTAATTCCTTCCTTTTATCCCCTCCTCATTGCACCCCTAAACATTCGCATTGTGGTTCCATACGGTAACTCTATGCTCCTTCCACGCATTCCTGACCTCCTTGCCAGCACTCACACCTTTTGTGAAGCAGTTTCTGCCGCTTCTCAGGTTCCTGCTTTCATTCCTGAAGCCCATCGACACCTTTCAGATATTGGTGTTCAGAACAGGCCGACTCCTTGCCCTTCCCAGCCCCTCCGAGCTTTGCCAGCATTTGGGATCCTGGGCTCTTTGAAGTGCAGGGTCTCTCACCCTCTCAGGTGACTTTGAAACGCTATGCAGCCAGCAGAAGATGGAGAATACATTACTTTAGGAATAAATAAATAAAAAATAATAAATAAAATGGGGAGGTGGAAGGAAAAGCGGAGATTGTACCGATTTAAAAGCTTTCAGATTAAAATGAGTGGCACAACTTAGCAGAGGGGCAAATAGAAGTTTGAGGGCGAGACAGACGCGCTTGGCCACCTCTCCGGACGAGGTCTGTGTCCCTTGGGCAGCCCTGTGCTCCTTCCCTTCCCAAACCTAACCTGACCTAATCTTCCCTTCCCTTCCCTTCCCTTCCCTTCCCTTCTACTTTTTGCTTTTTCCTTCTCTTCTTTTTCTTCTTTTTTTCTTCTTTTTTTTTTCTTCTTTTTCTTATTTTTTCTTCTTTTTCATTTTCTTTTTCTTCTTTTATTTTCTTTTTTCTTTTTCTTTTTCTTTTTCTTNCGGCAGCGGCAGCGGGTGGTACCTGGCGCTGTGTGCGCGGCCTGTGCACTTCGAGAAGGCGAACCCCGTCAACTGCGTCTTCTTCGACGAGGCCAACAAGCAGGTGGGGGGTGGCGGTGGCGGCGCCTCCGCCCTCACACGGGCTGAGGGCTCGGCCCGGCCCGGCCCGTCCCGCCGCTGCCCTCGGGGCACAGGGGCCTGGGGACGCGCACTCGGGGCCGGCCCCTCCTCCTCTCCCCTGCCCTCCCCTGCCCTCCCCTGCCCTGCCCTCGGCTGCTGGGCTTGTCCCTGGTTGTCCCCTTTCCCTCTCGGGGCTTGTCCCTGGTTGTCCCCCTTCCCTCCCGGGGCTTGAGCCTGGTTGTCCCCCTTCCCTCTCGGGGCTTGTCATCCTGCTGGAGGCGGGAGATTTTTTTATTCCTCCCCCCCTCCGGATTTATTAGGTTAAATTTCACCTGCCTTAGTCTCATTGCCCGTAAGGGTTTTCTGGAATTCGTCAGAGCCAGCACTTTTCCTTTTTTGTTCCAGGCGTCCCAGCATGACTGTCAAACTTTGTCACCTTGCTGTTAGCTTGATGTCTCTGATTCCCCCCCCAGCCCCCTTTTCAATTCCTGGAATTCTGTATATTCATAAAAAAAGAATATAGGTTTTCTTGTGTCTCAGACCCGAGTGGCCATTTCTTAGCTTTTAGTGCTTTTAAGCATGTTTAATATCCCTGTGGACTTTTGAGCGTTCAGCTCAGTATAACTAGAAGATCCACTGTCTGTCATCAGGCTCATATAGATGAGAATACATTCCACTGTCTAATTCCCGTAACCATTCCGTGACCTCAGCCTTAATGGAATCAAAACCTTCAAGCTCTCGTCCCCGTACAGATGGCACGGCTTGCCACACGTGCTGTGGACATGATCAGTGGCATGTTTGGAGAGGGGGCAGTATTTCTGGGGCGTGTTTCTTGCTGTTGCACTCTGTTCAGAATGATTACAGAATCAATTAGTTTGGAAAAGACCTCTGAGATCATGGAGTCCAACCTTTGACTGATCAGCACCTTGTTAACTAGACCATGGCACCAAGTGCCACATCCAGTCTTTTCTTAAACGCCTCCACGGCTGGTGACTTCACCAGCTCTCTCAGCAGCCCATTCCAATATCTAATCACCCTTTCTGGGAAGAAATTCATCCTGATGTCCAACCTAAGCCTCCCCCGACTCAGCTTAAGGCTATTTATTTCCTCTTGCTCTGTCGCTTGTTCCCTGGCAGAAGAGGCAGACCCCCACCTGGCTACACCCTCCTTGCAGGTAGTTGTAGAGAGCAATAAGGTCACCTTGAGTCTCCTTTCCTCCAGGATAAACAACTCCAGCTCCCTCAGCTGCTCCACGTAGGACTTGTATTCCAGACCCTTCACCAGCCTCGTAGCCCTTACCCGGGACTCAGTCCAAGCACCAAAATGTCTTTCTTGTAGTGCAGGACTCAAAACTGGACACAGGATTCGAGGTGTGGCCTCAGCAGTGCTGAGTACAGGGGGACAATCACTGTCCTGGTCCTGCTGGCCACACTATTTTTGATACAGGCCAGGATGCCGTTGGCCTTCTTGGCCACCTGGGCACACTGCGGGCTCATGTTCAGCTGCTGTTGACCACCTCCAGGTCCTTTTCCCCAGAGCCACTCTCCTGCCATTTGTTCTTAAAACCCATAATCTTTTATTTATATTTTGAGGTCCAGTTGAAATACCCTGCTAGGAGACACTCTATTATAGTGTGGATGTGATATAACTACACTGCAACTGGTTGTTAAGAGCTCATTTGAAGAAACTTCTTTTCCAGTGTAAATTTATTTCTCCATGTTTTCTTGCTACTCTCAAATAGTTTCATTTCTGCTGTGTCTCTAAATCATTTGCAATCAGCATTTCAATGACAGTTTCCCACATGAAAGATTTGCCCTTACTATCTTCTCATCTCACAGAGATTCAGAGGGTGTTGCCTTCATTTTCTATCTATATCAATACTAAAAAGAGTTAAACTAAGTATTTGTTATTATAGTAAGGCCATGGACTAGCTTGGAATTTATAGTTTTGTCACCTGTATGCCTGCATGAGCATACTGCACTGGCTAATGTATGACTGATAGGACAGAACAGTGTCCCTGTTATCCTGAGACCTGATCTGTGTACCTAGTGCTTCTGCACATATACAAATAAGGCTTTTGCCTGACGGTCTTCTAAGCTAGGTAAAATTAGTAACAGCATGACTTTTGCTTTTTAATGTTATCTTATTCCAGCTGAATAACTTTTTAGGTACATGCAAAACTGCAGTTTACTATTAAACTGTTCCTGTTTAGTAACGTGTTCTGAGGAGAGGATCAAGGTTCCGGGTCACTGAGTTACACCTCTTCCTAATCCTCAAGCTGATTTCCTTTCTGTTTTAAACAATGCCCTGATGTCTCAGATAGTTTTACTAATACCTGACTTAGGAAAATATGAGAAAAAAAGAAAAAAGATTTTACAGATTTTTATTGTTTTAAATTGCCCAGTAATTCAGAATATGCCTACAAGACTGTTACAGTACCATTGGAAACCTGTTAACTCTAAGCAAACTTGGAATTCCAGAGGAAGGATTTGATTATTCACGCTGAAGAATTGGTGATCCCAGTGTGAACTGCCAGATCTGTGGAAGAACAAAAATAGTGCCTAGTAAAAAATAAATTAAAGATGTGGCTTATACAAAATGCAGCATGTTAAAGTTACGACTTTGAACAAGTTAAAAATGTGCTTAAAACTTTTTTGTAGGTTTTTGCTGTTCGATCTGGTGGAGCTACAGGAGTTGTTGTTAAAGGTTTAGAGGATAGAAATCCCATTTCCTTCAGGTAAGGCACCTTTGTCTTGGGATAGAATTATGCCATCTTAGAATTAGGTACTTAGTCCTGATCTGCTGTAATTCAGGCACAGAATTTATCCTGTGCAGGGTTGGATTAGATGATCCTTGTGGGTCCCTTCCAACTCAGCACATTCTGTGATTCTCTGATAATCTTGCAATTATGCTTTGGTATGCTTTGCCCTCACAAATTTATAGTCTTCTGAGGGGAAAAAATAAAGTTATTAGGTTGTGGCTTCTTTTTATTAAACAATAGTATTTCATTATACTGTGCTATAAGATGCAACAGTGTATGGGGATTCAGACTTGTGATTCCTACAGTAGCAATGACTTACCCAAGGATACAGTTCAGCAAGTTAAACAGAATGAAGTAAACTGAAATGTGTAGAGAGCTGCTATTTCTGAATTTTATGCATGTGATTCAAGCACAATGTACAAATCTACATGTGGGTTTCTTGCATTCTGTTCCTCATTTTATCTAAAGTGGCTTCTTTTCTGCCTTCTGTTTCTTGTGGAAACTTTTTTTGCAGCATCTGACAAAAGCAGTACTTTCAATCAAATTGCTTTGTCTTTAGAAAAGTATTTTATATATTCCACTGTTAAGAGTGATGGCTCTTTGAACTCTGCTGTCCCATGTGTATGGAAGTATTCTTTTACTTGAAGGTTGCTCCATTACAGATGTGGATGAAACAATTTGCAGTTGAGGTATGTTTGCTGTGATCTGTTAGGTACTGCACAGGGCCATCCTGAAAGTTGTTATTTTTATTTGACTACCCTTGTCACAAATACTGAGTGAACTAAAAATACTAAGAGAACTTCATGAGGTTCCACAATTTTTCTGCATGACTATCTCACTCTCCCTTTGTCTGAACTTAATAAATTCCTGGAAGTAGATCTACCTTATTCGTGCCAATTGAACTGATGCTGGTTTGGTAAGAATATATTTTTAAATTTTTTTAATGATGTAAAAACAGCCTCACTCTCCCTTTAATGTAAGAGCTTTTTCCAGAGAATGTGTCCTAGTGGGGAAGCAAGTAGGATTGTGTCAATTAGATGTAGTTCTGGAAGAAAAGGAGCTGATTGCAGGATGTTGGTGAGTGCCACAGAACTCCAGACTCACTGGTAACTGGTTTGAATAGTCTCAAAAGTCTTCCAGTTCCACACCACAGGCCAACAGAGTTGAGCATTTGTAGTGACCTCAGGTGCTAATTTCTGCAAACTTATCCATGATTCTGTAAAAACTGTGTTCAGGACTTCTGAAGAGTGAGTTGCCATTATCTTTCAGTCTGGGTTTTGAATCCATTACTGCCAGGTAACAGTAAGACTCTGAGTTCTAAAACATTTGCATTACACTTTTTTTTCCTCTCTCATCACTTTTTTGATGATACATTACAGAGTTCTGTAATAAATTATTTTAGAAGTTATTTTCATAATTTCTGTTTCTTTCTGTATAGGATGGAAGACAAAGGAGAAGTGAAGTGCATCAAATTTTCCTTGGGGAACAAGATTCTGGCTGTGCAGAGAACTTTGAAGAGTGTGGTAAGAAACCTACACCCTGTAGATAGGGAATTGAAGCTGGGAATCTTCTACTTACAGTACCAGGGTAGAAGTCTGTAAGACAAACGTTCAAGAGGTCTGGTGGCTAACAGCAACTGTAGTAAAACTTCCTGTATCATCCTGAGGGGCTGGACAGGCAGGATTGTTGTCTTGCTAGAATCATCATTTAAGAAAAAGTGTAAGGGGGAGCCAATTTCTATAAGGGATTCTCTAGCAGAGGTGAAGTGGATTATAGTAAGTCAAGTTTTTCTTCTATATCTCATCCAAAACAATTTGATAAACTAGTATCCTTTTGTATCTATGTAGGTATCTTGTCTGTGCTTGGTAACTGTTAATACACTTAATGGGTGTTTTTGCAGGATTTTTTGAATTTTATTCCAGACAGCCCTCAGCTAGAATATACACAGGAATGTAAGGTAAGCTAAATGTCCCAAGCTTATATGCCTAAGTGAAACTCTAGTGTTAGTTACACTGGTGGCCTCTGCTCTATAAGAGAATTAATTGAGATAGCTTTCAAAACACTAACATGGAGTAAATGAGATATGTAGTCACTACTACCTGTCTAAATTGAGGTCAACAAACAGATGTTAATAATACCATAAACAACTTCCTAGTCCTGTGAATGTAATTCTTTCCTAGAAGAGAGTGGCAATGCTGTGGAGGCAACAATTGTAAAGGTTTGGGAAGGAGAAGAGACGAAGTGCTGATGGTACAGAAACAGTGGACAGTAATTATATCAATGCCAGATAATCTAATGTGGATGTTTTGCCCTAATTTCACTATGCATACTATGCATACTATGTTTGGTATTTTTAAACAATCCTTCTGATTTTTTGATTATTATTTTTCCAGAAACAAGTACTGTTGTCATTGTTTGGTACTTTCCAACTTTTAACTGAGACAAATTACCTTTTGGAGTAATAAAATGCTAAAGTAAATTTTTATACATCTGATTTGCACAGATCTCTTTATTCCTGTAGTCTTTAAAGCTGAAGCACTGTCTGCTTTGTTATTTAGGATTATGTGTTTGAGTAAACCATTCTAGCAAAGCGTTTATGGTAGTGAAACTCCTGAGTGTAGAAGTAGACTTCTGACTGAAGTCATGGCAAATTTTCTCACTTGGTTCTTAGTTTCTCTCAACACATGGAACCCGCTTTTCATGTCAGGAATTGGTTGAATTGACAGTACAATTTTAATGAGAAGAACTTAGTGAAAATGGAATTTGATTGTCTAATGAACTTGTAAATCTTACATGCTGTCAAAAATCCAGGTAACAGAGTAGCTGTGTTCATATGTAGTGTTGGAAGTCTTTATAAAACTGACTGATGTATGCTGGGTGTGTGGTTGGCCAAAAGTATTAACTACAGAGATTGGATACCTAAATTGCCTTTGGTCTCACGTTCTTCGTTTAGTAATTTTACTTTATCTGAATAGTTAATTTTTGCAAGTAAAAGAGTGTTTATTTGCTTGTTTGTTAAAAGACAAAGAATGCCAATATTCTAGGATTCTGCTGGACGAGTTCTACAGAAATTGTCTTCATCACAGATCAAGGCATTGAATTCTATCAGGTAATACAAATTATTCCCATAGAACATGTTTAGAGATTTGAAAATGTAAATTTGTGACAGTATATTTGAATTCTTTTCTTCTGTCTCTAATTGAGAAAGTACACAACAAAAAAACACTCAAATTCTGCCATTTGGTTCACAGACTACAATTTTTTTTTTTTTGAGAGAAATACGTTTTTGGGGCAAGCAAATTTATCATTAACAGGTTTCAAGATCCTGTATAAAGAAGTGCTCAACTAAGTGCTGAGGACTCTGGATTAAGAGATGTTTATGTGGGAATTATGCAAAGGGAATCAGCATTGGGGAGAATGTGTACGTGTTTAAAATGCAGCAAAGAACAAATAGCTGAGTAGCCTAGTGTACCTTTCTACAGATTGGCAGCTTTCTCCTATGTTGATCTGGGTTCCTCTATGTAATGTGTAATTACCGTTGTATACACTAATGAATGAATAGCCCTTTCTGACATTCACAATGAGGGATATCTAAAAACTTCTTTAAAAATTGTTGTGTGCTTCCCAATAGTTTCAGTCCTGGATCTAAGACACAATATTTTGTGTCATTACTGTTACTTGTAACTAGTACTAAAGAAAGTAACTGAAAAAATAGCATTGTTTCCTGCTGATTGAGGGGGAAGTTATACATGTAGCACTTAAAAGGAATATGAATGTCAACCTTGCAGGTAAAAAGACCAAATCAAGTAAGCGTGATTTTGAAGAGAAGATATTTAAGCCCTTAAAATGAAGAGGACTGATTCATGTACTGTCTTAGTTCTTAAAATATAAAAGAGTAAGGAAGCTGGGCAGTGAAGGAAACAAAGATATTGTAAGAACTTTCTAATAAAACTTCACCAGTTGTGTCAAGCTCTGTTTTCTCTATTATGGACAGAACTCATACCCACATCTGGATGAGTGGGAAGATGCAGCACCTTTCAGTTCATTAGTATTTGAGGAGGATTTGATGTGCATTTCCTTAGCTACAGTAAATTGGGGCCTAAGCTGTAATTGTCAGGTTTCTGATTTTTAATTCTAGTACTATAGATGTCCTTACACTTAACTGTTTCTCACTTAATATTCCTTGCTTCTGTGTAGTACCGTTTATGCTGTTGGAATATTGATGATAATATAATACTAATATCCTGTGTTTTCAGGTATTACCAGAGAAACGAAGTTTAAAACTTCTGAAGAATCAGAGTATTAATGTCAACTGGTATATGTATTGTCCAGAGAGCTCTGTTATCCTTCTTTCCACCACTGTCCTTGGCAATGTCCTACAGCCATTCTATTTCAAGGTAAAGCGATGTGTTACAAACTTTTCATTTTGTGTGCTTCCTTTTCTTAAGCTGATTCTTCACTCAAGTTTTCTATTGCTTTTCCTGGATCTGTTTCAAGAGATGCACGTGTTCACATCCTCGTATGACAGTAAGGAAATCTATAAGGTAGTTCCTAGGTGATAGCTCAAAATTAAGTAATTTGCTTTTTCTTACATTGTCTTTGGAAAGAGGTGTGTCCAGCCGAGGTTGGACAGTTGACCTTGAGAAAGAAAAGAAAAAATTGGTGACTGAATATTTTACAACTTAAATACCTTTCAAGAGATCTTTTTTTCCCCCACTTAAATAGATGTTTATTATTTACTTTTAATACAGACATTTACACTCTGTATTGTGATAAATAAAAAATAAGGGCCTTTCACTTGTGATTATAGTTACAACCTTTCAAATGTGAGCAGATGAAAAAGAGATAAAGAGAAAAGGTAGTGCCTAAGAAACAGCTCTTGTCCCAAGCACAAGCAGGTTTTGTTTGCAGTATTTATTTCTCTTGGTGTTCTTCCTTGTGGACAACACTTAGAGTTAATTGAAAGATATTTTTCTTTTTTCTTGGAACAAGTGTAGTGAAAACTACAATCTGTTTTAAGTTAATCATGCAGTTAGATGATTTTTAAAAATGAGGAAAAGAACTACAGCATTTTTCTGTCTCCTAGCAAAGGATTAGGAACGCTTCTGTGGCAGTCTAGGGGAAGAGATTATTCAGGTGGGTTTTCCAGTTTGGGTTAATCTTATGTAGGGCCTGTACTGCATCCTGAAATGATGTTCTCTTAGGTGCTTGGGCAGAACCTACTAGCCTCTCACAGTTTTTTTTTTTAACAACTTGAGTCATGCTCCCCCCTCTGTAACATTTCATGTCAAGCTGTAGCTTGAAACTAAATGTTTTTTATTTCGTGTTCAGAAGGTAATTTTTAAAGATCTTAATATTTAAAGATCTCCTGAGATCTAAAGTTATATTTGTACAAAAACTGTATTTGAAAATAGAGATCCAGCAAAGGGAATATATCTGTAGTGTTCACAATTCACACTCAAGAATGAGTTTATGAGAATGGGAAGTGAATTTCAGTAGAAGCTTTGGAAACTCTGAAAACTTGATTAAATATAAATTCCACAGAAAAGAGGAAAAGCAGAGAGGAAACCTTGGGCAGGAGCAGGGATATGCTTCAAGGAGATATATGTAAAGGAGATTCTGGAATTAGTAGGAACAAAAGGAGACTGGCTGGTAGGAAGTACTGATATTTTCCCCAGTAAGCAGTTATTTAAGAACTGGAGTATATACTTTGTGAAAGAGAGAAAGGAAGTTGAGAACTGTTCTTTGAGATCTCCAGGCCCATTGCACATGGGACTTGCATACAAATTTGTCTTGACATAGTTAAAATGGAAATATTTTTTTTAGCTGAAGCTGATGTTATAAAACCAAGACAATAAAACTGCTGAAGTTGCAATAGCAGAAATATGTATTTAGAATCACACACTAGGGCTTTCTCCAGGAAAGCAAGTGTAAAATCCCTTCTTTTCGGCTATGACCATCCTTCGCCTCGCGGGGGCGCTGTCGATACAGCAGCTGAGGAAAGGCGACTCGGGACATTTATGGTTCAGGTCTTGACAGTTTTTGTTTTGCTGTTTACCAGAGTGGAACCATGTCAAAACTATCAAAATTTGAAATTGAGTTACCTGCCGCACCCAAGTCGTCCAAGCTCAGCCTTTCTGAAAGAGATATTGCTATGGCCACAATGTACGTATCTAACTCATCAGGTCTTGGGAAAGTGTGGCAGTTTGGGGATGCTGAGAAAACACAATAGCATTAAAATGGTTGCACTTTTTCTTGTTTTAGCAGTGCTGTTACTTTAAAGTGCTTCAGTTATGGGCTCGAACAAAGCCTCTAAACAAACCTCTTGGGGCAAGGTGGGGAGGAGAAGCAAACTGAGAAGTATTACATGAAATTGTTCTTCATTAGTACAGAAGCTTTGAAAATGTTTCATTTTCTAATCGGTATTTTGATAGAGGAGTTGTTCAGAGATGCCTAACTTGCGTGGGTATAGGCCATGCATTGTGATATATCAAGTACTGTTATAGCCTCTCACTTTTAATTAAATGATTGCCTGACTTAGGTAATCTTATCTCTTCTTTTAGGATAAAATGTATGTCTCTAACAGAGTGGTAGAGATCTTAATCGAAAATAATGCTTTAATCTGTTGTCTTCTTAGATACGGGCAGCTTTATGTTCTCTATTTGAGGCATCACTCGAGGACTTCCAACAGTACAGGAGCAGAAGTAGTCCTGTATCACTTACCCAGGTAAGAGCAGAATGGAGAACGTTAGTGGCAATTCATGTGTGTCTAAGTGTTGTGGTTTAACCCCAACTGGCAACTAAGTACCAAAGAGCTGCTCTCTCACTCTCCCCAAACCCTTGTGGGAGGGGATGGAGAATCAGAAAAGGGTAAAACCCATAGGTTACAAACAGTTTAATAAGCAAAATAAAGTAAAAACTAGTAGCAGTAATGAAAAGTGGCAAGGAGGAAATGAAAAACAAGTGACGTACAATACAATTGCTCACAACCCAGCCTGTCCACAAGCAACAATCAGCACCTCCTGGTCAACCTCCTCACATTTATATACTGAACATGCTGTGCTGTGGTGTGGAATATTCCTTTGGCCAGTTCAGGTCCACTGTCCTGGCTGTGCTCCCTCCCACCTTCTTGCACACCTGCTTGCAGGCAGAGCATGGGAAACTGAAAAGTCCTTGATTTAGGGTAAACACTGCTTAGCAACCACCAAAACATCAGTGTGTTATCAGCATTTTGCTCATACTAAATCCAAAATATAGCACTGTACCAGCTACTAGGAAGCTCCAGCAAAACCAGGACAAAGAGACATTTGTTTTTATAGTCTAAACAGGCTTACTGACCAGTTCTCATCTCTGTTTGTTTCCGTAGAGAGGGCTCCTGTAAGAAGACACATATTTTAAAGCTGAACAGAACTGGGAAATTTGCACTGAATGTTGTGGATAACCTGGTGGTAGTACATCATCAGGATACTGAGGTCTGATTTATGTTGTGTCATGCTGTAACTTTTAAAAGTTAGGGGCAGATTTTAGTAACATTCTAGAAAATAGTTTTGTGTGTTGCCTTTGCCAAAAACCAGAGTATGTGCAGGAACAAAACCACGACAGTGTAAGAGATTCAAATTTATTCTTTTTACCTTGTTGGGCTAACATTTAGTTAGGGCTGTTGCTAATGCCTGCTTTTTCATACGCTCAAGAAGCAAAAACAGTTAGTTTCCTATGATATTCTGGTGCTGCACTGTGTAGCTTTTTAAGGCATTATACAGAGAAGGAGAGTTAAATTGGATGCTAAGTTACTAACCCTGGGAAACTCCTCATATTGCAAACATTTGAGTGATATATTTCTATGACACAAACTTATGTTCATTTAGTTTGATGGCCCAGATCTGTAAAAACTTATATGAACACAAAACTTACTCATCTGCAGTCTCAGTAGCAAGGCCTAGTCAGTGGTAAAGCAAAAATGGTACTTAACCTTCAGAAAGGCTTTGGCTTCTTCTATTGTCTTCTCTTGGACAGCTTCAAGAACTGGGGCCTGTTATCTTCGTAGGATGATTAGTTGATGTTTGAGTTATATTTCATGTTATATTTCAATGCACTTATGCTTGAGCATTTTGGTCAGGGTACAAACATGACTGTAGAAACCTAGAAAACATACTTAGATTGACTTTGGGAGACATCAGTAATTGAAGTCAATTTGCACTGGCAGTGAAAGCAAAGCTGTTTAGTGTGGTGATCTGCACTGGGTACAAGTGTTAGTGACTTGAGTTGAACAGGACCAAAGAGTAGAAGTATGAGGATATTAGAGGAAGGTGCAGGATTTTCCTCACAGTTTCTAGCATCCATACCTAAGCAGTGAATTTGGCATGAATATCAAAGTCATGTGATATGCAAGACAGTGAGAGTGACTTTTTACCAGGGTCTGTGGTGACAGCTCAAGGGGCAATGGTTTTAAACCAAAGGAGGGTAGATTCAGATTGGATACAAGGAAGCAACTCTTTACAGGAAGGTTGGTGAGACCCTGTAACAGGATGCCCCAGCTGGAGTAGTATTCAAGGCCAGATTGGATGGGGCTCTGAGAAGCCTGATCAGTGAAATACTTCCTTTGTAAATGGGTGATAACTCACATTTGTGAATAGTATTTTGCTCTTTTTAATTGCAGACTTCAGTTATATTTGACATCAAACTAAGAGGAGAATTTGATGGGTCCACTACCATCCATCAATTTGTACTTCCGCCTCGATCAATACAACCCTATCAGATACCTGTAGCAGGTAAAACCACTATATAATGAATATCCTAACACCAGGAGCATTTAAATCTAACAGCTCACACACACACGTGCTTCAGTTTTTAGGATGCTGGTTACTAACATTTCAATTACACATATTTGAGAGGGTGAGGAAGGAAGAAGGTAAGAAGTAATTAAGCAGAAATTTGTGTTCCAAATGTGTGCCTGAAGAGTTGCTGTTTAAGGTGCATACTTCCCATTGTACTTTGCTTTTACACTTGAACACTGGTGGTTTGGGGTTTGTTTTGGCCACAGCTATAAAAGCTCAAGTGTGCTCAAAAGCACTTCATGCTTTTCTGGCCTAAGTCACAACTATGTGACTTAGGAAGTTAAAAAGGCTGAAAGACAATCCAAGCTCAGAATCGGGCTTGGGACTAGTTTAGAAGTAATGCTATGATCCATATTAGGCCTTAAACATTTAGATGATTCTTCTGGGATTACCTTCCTGTTCTTCTGTCCTCGAAGTGTAGCAGGTAATTACTTTCAAGCTGTAAGTAGCTAGAAATAGTCTGAGCACAGTTTCACTAGCAGACAGTAAAGCAGCAATGTTCTGTTTGTAGAAAAGATAGATGCTTCTATACAAAAAAGATTGCACATTAGAAGCTCTTTAACATGTTAGCAAGTATGACAGATAAATCTGCAAGTGTAGATTTGTATGAAACAAAAGTTAAGATCAGAATGTACAAACCGCTCTTCGTTTCAAAGAAACTGGTTTACATATAAATACAGCAAATGGAGTCACTGTATTTAGAATTATAGTACTAGAGCTGGAATAGTTCCACATGTGTTATTTCACTCGGCTGGAAAACAAAACATTCATGCTTTGAAGAATGTGTTTGCCTTCTCAGTGTCAGATTTTCTTTGTAAAAGATGGGATGGATCACAAATGGATCTCTCTTTTTGACTACATGCTGCAGTGTTACAATCTATACTTGCCTTTTCAGTATAGTAGTAGTGTAGGAGAGCTTCCAGAGTACAACTGCTCTTCACCTGATGTTATTTTTTGCCACAGGTCCAGCTTCTGTGACAAGTCAGGCTCCTGTTCCATGTAAACTCTGTATCCTTTAAATATTGTCCAAATGGAAGGACCTCATCCTATATATCAAGCAGGGAAGGAATCTAGCATTTGTTACCTTGATCCCTTAAATGCAGCTTTAGCTGATTACACATATGTACTTCAAGACAAAATAATATCCTTCACAACAATCACAATGCTTTCACAGATTGGTAAATATTGGAATCTAGTATAATACCACATTTCTTCGTCATTTGAGGCACATGTATGAAATTATTGACTAGGTACACCATGAAATTGAAGATATAATTCCAAGAACATGGTTAAAAACCTCACAAGTGACAGTAAATGAAAGTATGTTAATGGAATGTGCTTCTGTACAGCAGTGTGGATTCAGTAGCAACATTTGAGACTCAATGTTACTATGAATGTTAAAACTTTAACATTTAGATTCTTCTTCTTGGATTGTCTTTCAACCTGATATTATCATCAGTGCAAGTGAAGGTAAGTGGGGAGCTTCTGGACTCTACAATATTCAGTGTCAGGGTGTCTAGTTTATACCTTCAGTGCACAAAGCAGCTTAAAACTTGAATGACTTTTTCAGTACATCTGCTAAGTTGATGGCTCTTGGTAGTGATAACTGAGGATAACACTATCTTTACCACAACTTTTCAAGGGTAATACTGCTCTAAAACATAGACTTAGAAAGGCAAATAAATGATAGTCTAGATCTTTTTGTTTAAAAGGTGGAAAAGTTGGATGCCTAGGCCATACTAAGTAAGGCAATTCACTTTGTTTTACTCTTTCATATCAAGGTTACCTCTGGAGTCTTCAAGTGAAGCTTGAACCTGTAGTTAACCTCTTGCTAGATAAAGGAAAACTAATGGATTTCCTTCTCCAAAGAAAAGAATGCAAAATGGTTATCCTGTCTGTATGCTCTCAGAGTAAGTTCAAATGCGTTATCTGTATCTTGAAAGTACAATACTGTTTATTCACAAATACTCACCCAAGTTATCTGGGCTGTTCTTAGATTTTAAGATCACCTCTGAAGCTAGCTTGGTCCTGTAGGGTGTCATTTGCCTAGACTACCCTCAGTCACTATTCTAAAGGAATTTAACAGCATGAAAGAATTCAACTCCCCACCACCCCCCACCACTTTACTTCAAATAAGTCTGACATGATTCAAAGTGTTTCTTAGAAGTTTCAAGTTAAGTTTAGAGACCACCTTTTGAAAAAGCAACATTAAAGCCCCAGGCTATTTCTCCTCATAGATCTTTTTCTCTTTTCAGTGCTCAGTGAGCCAGAAAGGGGATCGCTGTCTGTGATTGCAACTGTCTTTGACAAACTGAATCATGAATATAAAAAGTATTTGGAAGCTGAGCAAAGCTATACTATGGTAAGCCGTGTTAGTGACAGCAGTTTACAGAGATGGGATGATGCTGTTTCCATTTCAGGTGGCACCATGGTGAAGTCATGCTCTTTTCTACTTAAGAAATTTGGGCCCACCCCAAAGTCCTGGCTGCCTCAGGCTCCCAGTAGTTTACTGTGCAAGGTGCACTAAGACTCCCACTTAGCACTTGTGTGGCAGGTGCTGCATAGCTCATGTTCAGAGTGAAGAGTAACATACTCCAGCACTTGAAAGCTGGAAGAAGGTAGAAGCCATAAAAGCAACTTTGAATCAATAATTACTACCTGAGTTTTCAAACCATTGATTTCACTGCATACTTTATCACTGCATAAAATGTGCAGCCCTGATGCATCTGATATAAGTTCAAGCACTAATTCAGAGTACAGCCACATACTCAAAGTACATCTAAACCTGGGAGCCTGCATTAGTATAGTAAGTTTGATTCATCTCCTGGCTCTGAGGTGTGTATTAGCAGCTATATTTATATAACTTTAAAAAGCAGGATTAAATTTAGTAGGAAGGTCCCACTGAACAAGATGCATCTAGTATAACATGAGCACAGACATAAATTTCCTCTTTAACAAAACATGTTTATAGTTATGTTCAAAGTAGAAAACTGTCTGCGCAGCTGAGACTGACTAGAACTGTACTACACTAGTTTTCTTTTTAAAAAACTTTTTTCTTCTAGGTGGTAGAAACAGGCTTGAGTAGAAGTAATCCACTCCTGAAACGTCCTGTCCGCACTCAAGCAGTTATTGACCAGTCTGACATGTACACACATGTTTTATCTGTATTTACAGAGAAGAAGGTAAGTTAATTTGAAGGGCTAATTTAGGGGCAGTCTCAGAGCAGCCAACTTAAGCTGACTGCTTAAAATAGGCTGCAGAAGGCTTTGTCAGGATTAGGGCATTTTGATGCCCATTCTTATGGGGTTGTCATTAACAGAAAAGCTGTACAAGTTCCACCTAACACTTTCTTCCTTGTCCAGGAAGCACCTCATAAGTTCACTATAGCAGTCTTGATGGAATACATTCGGTCACTCAACCAGTTCCAGATTGCAGTTCAGGTAAATCACCTACCTACCAAGTATATTGCCCCACTCCATGAAATGCAGCTTTAGTCCAGTCTTGATCACACCTCTAAGTCCTATAAAATACTGCCTTTTAGATTGTAAAAACTGGTATAGAGACATATCCTTTATGGTCTTCTTCCTGCATTCACAGCATTACTTGTATGAGCTGGTTATCAAAACCCTTGTTCAACACAACTTGTTCTACATGCTTCATCAGTTTCTGCAGTACCATGTGCTCAGTGACTCAAAGCCTTTGGTATGTAAGACAAGTAGCTTCAGTAAGCTGGTTTTGGAGGTGGGAAGTCTTCAGAATTTTAAGGTTATTCCTACTTTTGCCCTAGGCTTGTCTCCTACTGTCCCTGGAAAGCATTTACCCTCCTGCACATCAGCTCTCCCTGGACATGTTAAAAGTAAGCATTTCTGACTATAGTAACTCCACGTCACATGTGGGTTAGACTGGTCAAACAGCTTACCTGACCAAGCTTGAAGTGACTAGCTAGTATCTCAGTCACTTGCCTTCATTAGAAGCATAATCTTACAGCTGTGATTGACTTCACAGAGACTTTCCACAGCAAATGATGAAATAGTGGAAGTTCTGTTATCCAAACACCAAGTTTTGGCTGCCTTGAGATTCATCAGGGGTATTGGAGGACACGACAGCATTTCAGCCCGTAAATTCCTCGATGCAGCAAAACAAGCAGAAGATGACATGCTTTTCTATACCATATTTCGATTCTTTGAACAAAGAAATCAGCGGCTACGAGGAAATCCTAGTTTCACACCAGGTGAGCAATAGGCAATTTGACCAAGATACTCAGCTGTGCAGACAACTAAGATTTGTTTTGCTTCCAATCCAGTTGAGTCTGTATTAGAAGATAAAACTCTTGTTACATTTTAGTCTATATTTAGACTTATATGTAAGCATTCTGAATTAACTTGTCTTACTCCTTTGTATAGTGCACCCAGGAGTAAAGAGACTGAGCCAAGCAGAAACTTGCAAATTAACTAACCTGTTTGACTTACAGTTGCTCTCACTGCTTAGCTCAGCAGAGCCATTATCTCCAATTAGTGCTTTCTCCTGAAGTCAGCAACTGGGTCTGGAAACATTTGAGTTCAATTGAATTTTTGCAATTTGTGGAAACAGACAAGGCTTGTTTTATGCTACAGTTCCTATTCCTTTAAAAGCCAAGCTAAACGGCTTGCACCAGCAGCATGTTTGTAATCAGTCTGTAGGCACAGAATCCTACTCCAAGATATTGTATCTTGACAGTAAAGGGCTCTTGTCGTTATGAATCTGCTGATTAGATACATGAACTAGATCCAGGAATTAGATCAAACATACTTCACCACAGTAATCCTAGTCACAGGACTGGAAATACCTCAGTATTCCACTGCTTTATATTTTTTAAACTCCTGTACTCAAAGGCATTAGAGATAACAATTAGTACTAATAAATTAAGGTAAGTGAAACTACACAATCTTGGTTCTGTTTCTGAATTGTGAACATTAATTTTAATTGTGTTGCCCTTAGGTGAGCACTGTGAAGAACACGTCACCTTCTTCAAGCAAGTTTTTGGAGAACAAGCTCTCATGAAGCCCACCACATTCTGAAAGACTTCCACTGAAATGTATAAACTTAATTTATTGCATTTAAGTAGATTTTTGAACTACAAAATTCCTATTTTATAATAAAGTATATACAAGACATTTTGGCAAATAGTACTAAAAATATTACAACTTGTGATGGCTTCCCCCTAAAAATAGACAAAAATTGCATTGACCTGCATTTAAAATTAGTGTCAGTGGTTTAGCAGTCCATTCTTATACACATCACCTCAATTTCATTGACAAAATGCTATTCAACTCTCAATACAGCTGGTTTAGGTGTCTAGAAGATGCAACCTCTTGAAAATAGAAGTGTTTTAGAAATCTTATTAACACATCTAATTTTAGTAATACTGTTACTTGAGCCACACTTAGCATTTCCTGAGTTTAAAGCTATGTCCGAAGCTGCAGCTGGTATCTTCTAGTTAAATGTGTGCAGAAGTCAAGTCAGTGGTGGTTACAGTGTGATAGTCATAGAACATTGCTGCACTTCAGTTCTTCAAAGTTGTGCCTAAGCCACAGTTCATGGAGTCCACTGAACACTGTTAAAAAACTAGAAGTAGAGGAGTCTCTCCCGTTCTGTACCTCTGGTCCTCTCTTGTGCGGCACGAGTTTTAGCTTTATTTACTGATGGGCCTGAGTGAGAGAACACAGAGTTACTCCAAAGTCTCAACATTACAGCCAATCACACAGTCATCAGGAAGCACGTGCCATTTTACTGTCTAGGTCTAGCTTAACATTCAGAAATATGCTTCTGCTCAGCTGTTAATAGCTGTTGGCAGCAGCAACAAGGGCAGCAGTAGGTAAATGAGTCTTAACCTCATTAGGTAAGGCTCAGTTTAAGTCTACCTCTAAGACCTACACTATGCACATGCATTTCCAAACCAAGAGGACAATGCTTGGACCACCCACCACAAAGCAAGATTGTTTCTGCAAACACAGGAACAGTGTCCTGGAGGAGGTTTGTTGCTTCCTCCCACCACCCTGTCTCCAGGTCAAGACATGCCAATCATGCTGCTGTCTGTGGGCCATCATGGGCCCTCCTCGAAGCACAGCAATGTGCAACCACACAGGCCAGGCTGTGGTTGCTTCAGTTCAGTAAACTCGCAACAGTGAGCTTCTTGCACTGGCACCAGTCAGCCCTTGCTTTCCAGGATACAGGCTGCTTGAATGAGAGGGGCACATTCAAGTATTGTTTTCCATCTTTGCAATCCTTTTGCTTTAATGGAAAGAGTTCACAGACAGCTAGCTGTTTAAGGTTTGAACCATGGTTTAGAGCAGACTGTCACACCTTACCTATGTAACTGAGCAAAACTGGAAGAAATATTAGTCCGTGTGTTGCTCCCAGCACAACCATAGCTAGATACATCCTGAAGTAGAATATCTTGAAGATTTGTGATTTAGAAAAAGCCAGTACTACAATTCCTCCAAATTTGGTCAGCGTGATACCACTGAAAACCTGTCAATAAAAAAAGCGTTCAAGTGGTAAGCAGGGCTTTAGATAATCCATTTGCTTCGAGTATTTAGCATTTGGTGAAATTCCTATGTCATCTGAGGCTCCTATATGCAGTACACCTCTTTCCCTGTTAGTCCTTAGAAACAAATCCAAGACATACTCAGGAGAAGAGTTTATCTTTTTGGTCCCACAGGACAGGCTCAGTATGATTAAAAATCCACTCTGATCTGTGCAGCTGCCTAGTTTAATTTTTCCTTCAGGCAGATACAGATGAAAATTATTAGTTGAAGCAACTCACATTCCAGTAAAATTCCTTACCTAGGTCCAGTACACACATCCCCAGAACAGTCCATTCCAACCCCACCCAGGTCACTTAAAGATAAGTGACATGACAGTACTGCCGAAACACTGAGCCCTGCTTGTGTTCCCAAAGCTCCAATTGCACCCAATGTTCAAAACAACATTTCCTAGTCACCTTTAAGTATTTGGAAGAGAAAAGCACTTAAACTTGAATGTGAAAATTTGAGGTTTATCCAAACTACTAATTCAGCTGAAGCTTTTAGCTCTTTTCTGCTATTAGGTAGTAGAAACATCTGATTAAAAATCATAGTCTTCATCATCCCTATTACTAGTAGAAGCCTAAGCTGACCTTAAAGAATTTTAAGTATTACAAAAAGAAAAGGCAAGGCCGACTTTATGACTTAAGACTGCTGTCTGTATTATTTTTTAAGAGAACAGTCAGTAAAGTTTGCTACTAGTTTGCCCCCCTTACAGTAGATACTTACTGAACTGCCCATGTGAGACAGAGCTTCTTCCGCACGCTCTACTCTACTGCCCTTCGTACTAACAGTGAAAGCTCTTGTCACGTGACTGCAGAATTCCACGGCAATACCACAGCTCTAGAGAGTGAAGAGAAACCTACATGTAAACATCATTTAGATAAGCACTTTGATGTTAAGGTCTCTACTTGGGATGGTAGACAGGCTAGAAAGGTTCCTACCAGTTCAGTGTTAGTGGCTTTCCAAAGGCTGCAGGTACTGTATGGTGTTTTACCACCAGTCATTACCAACAGATAATCAAACAGTAAGCATAACACAAGATTTGACCTCTGAAACAAAGTTTCTTGATGTTGAAGCAGGCTGGCTTCAACCCAGCGTGTGCAGTGAACACTGAACGCTAGAATCAGTTTACAGCTATTAGCTGCAATAACATACTTTAGAAAAAACACTGAATATACAGCCTGATTTGATACCATAGCAGTTCAGCTGATTAGTCATTTACAACACTGGCTAAACATTTGGCTAATTTTAGCCTTATCTGTAGATAGACTTGCTTGAACACGTAGTTGTAACATGGGCTAACCCTTTACTCTTGTAACTTTCTCAGAACCTACCACAAGCCTCTAGAGAGCATGGTAAGCCAGAGCAAGTAACAGCTGCTCGCTAGAGCTAGTTCTGGAGAGCTTTACCAGGGTGCTCTTTGCCCAAATGATTTCATCCATCTATGCAGGAACAACACTGGTGCTAGCACATCCCAGACCTACTCTAGAACATAAGTAGAGCAGAAGCCTTAACATGAACCTATGTGTTCTCATCTTCAGCATGAACAACCTGCATGGATGTGAAGTAGCACCTGGCCTATATAGCAGCAATACAGCTGCTATATCAGAACAGAAGTGCCCCCCACCAGATGCAGTATAGCTTACAGTGCTGTACCTTATCAGCACTAGGGCTAATTCTCAGAATAAATCTGTGTATTTAAGATAATTCCACTACTATTCAAATGCCTGTTGAAGTTCAGTAGCAAAATACTGCTCAGTTTTGTAAGTATACACATAAGATGCAGAACTGTTCAAGACTTGGAAACAGAAGCAGAGGGATGTCTTGTTGACTTACCATGACAAGATTTACTAATGAAACTGCATTCAAGCTGATGCCCCAAAGCCACATCACTCCAAACATGTTGATGATTATCATAGCAATAGTTACTGAAACTACAATAGCAGCCCATACTTCAAAACCAAGTAGCACAGTTGTCACCAAAAATATTGATCCCAAGGAGATGCAGAGGTTGAAGATGGCATCATGCACAATTGTCAAGTATTGTTCATAGAAGACATAGAACACACTGTGGAAAGATGAGAGGTTGTCACTAGTCAGCTTTCCTGCTATATGCTAATATTAGATTAGCTTCTGTGCTAAGGATAAAGTAGTTCTCCCCCTTACACAACTCACCAACAAGAACTGGCTTCCTTTTATCAGAGGAACAACTCCTACAGAATGCTGACTGTTTTATGACAACTTCTCACTAACACTTCAAATAACAGTTGTGTCTGGAAGTCGGGGTAATTCCCACACTTAAATATAAGCAGCTAGTAGATACCAGAAGGCAGGTCCTGAGACCCACTGTAGTACCTGCAGGAGTTACTGCAGACAGACCACAAGTATGGATAGGATTCTCTAATGCAGAGATCAATATTTCAGCTGTACAGATACCAATTCCAACTCAAT
This sequence comes from Campylorhamphus procurvoides, assembly GCA_013396655.1. Classification (NCBI taxonomy): domain Eukaryota; kingdom Metazoa; phylum Chordata; class Aves; order Passeriformes; family Dendrocolaptidae; genus Campylorhamphus; species Campylorhamphus procurvoides. Next base: position 363,883 of record WBMV01005302.1, on the reverse strand, counting down.
TTCATTACAGTACTCTTACACTTGACATCACTGCTGCATTTGCTTTGCATTTGAGTAACTTGTTTGAAGTCAATACATTCATTGTATAGCTTACAGCTACCTAGGTCAACACTATCTGCTTCATGTTTGGACTATTAAATCCTACTATGAAGGCTAGGAAATACGCAGAAGGGAGCCAGAGCTACCTCTGCATTGAACAACAGGTTTCTTGATTTAGGTTAGTTATTATCAACCACAATAAAGAGAAGTCAGCAACATGCATATAGAATGTATCTTTCTGGTTTTACTAGAAATTCCAGAATCTCTGCATTACCTTCTGTTAGGCAAAACTCAATACTTAAGTCTCCAATATGTTTCTAATAAGGTCTCTCTAATACGAGACCTTTGCTCGGTTGCTCAAGTATTTGTCACCAAGGCAAGAAAGATCTAACCATACCTGTACGGAAACACCCGGTAGTTCTTCTCTTTGATGCCCATGGTTTCAGTAATGTTATCTGCTATAATCCGAGCTTTCCTCATAGCATCAATAAAATCAGATGATGTTTTCAGTACAGTATGGTAAGTCATAAAATAAGTAGCTCCAACATCAGATTTATTGTTTATAAAGTTGACAGCAGAGTTATATGCAGCATGTCCTCTATATAAACATAGTGACAATATGAGATGTCAGTGTCAGCACCATTCAAGTTTATTAGCTTTTTATAACTTATAATCTTATAGAATCATGAAATGGTTTAGGTTGAGAGGGATCATAAAGAGCATCTGGTTTCACCCCCACCATGGGCTGAGACACCTTCCGCTGGACTAAGGTGGTTCACGTCCCATCCAACCTGGCATTGAACCTTTCCAGGGTTGAGGCACAACTTCTCTGGGCAACCTGTTCCACTGCCTCATCACCCTAAAGGAAATCTTAGTGACATCTAATCTAAACTTACCCTCTCATTTTAAAGCCATTCCCCCTTGTTCTATCCCTACACACCCTTGTAAATAGTCCTCCTCCAGCTCTCTTGTAGTTGACTTTCAGGGAGCTAACATCTGTTAGTTGTTTCTAGCAGTTGCCAAAACTATAAAAGCTTCAGAGCACAATACAGTACAAGATTGCACAGGATCTAGAACAGACTGATGATAGATAATGTTACTCTTTGTACACGGGAAAGCTGCTGTCCCATTTAGTTGATAATGTATTAGTTTTTTCCAGTTGTTTTAAAAAATACTACAGAACAGGTGAGATATCAATGGTTGTATGCCTTTTAGTAGGATACTAGATACCTAATATTGCAGACTTAAAATCTAGAGCAAGAATCTTTGACACACTAGTCTAAGCAAGATCTATATATAAGGGTCTTACCCTTTGCCACATTTAGGATTAGGGTTGTCTGATAGGAACATTGGCAAAAAGGTCATGAAATCTTTGCCCTGTGGTCTCTGCTTGCCTTCTTGAGTCAGTGGTCGACAACGAGTGCAGGATGGATCAGTGACTGAAGAAATACAGGAAGACAGTCAGCTACAGAGTCAAGTATTCTTTGTCCTAACACTAGTAACTTCTTACTTGAAATATGATAGGATATGATTCCATAAAAAACACTTTCACTGATGAACTAACTGATCAGGCCAGAAATTCTGTATAAGACCTGGAGTTCTTTATTTTTATTTATTACTACTAAGGCAAGGGCTAATGGAACTCTGTTACTTATGCACCATCTGTATTAGACCCAGTGAGAATTACACCAAACTGAAGGACCCAAACAAAACCAGACCACTAAGTTTGTGTGCTCTAATGAAGTCAGCAGAAGGATCGAAATTCTTATAGCAAGTTACATTGGTTCTCTAAGTAGGATGTCAGCCTGCAGCATTCCAGTAGATATTATAGTTTAGTCAAACAACAGTTCAAGTAAATAAGAGGGCAACTCAAGAAGTGCCTGCTTGCAGTAAGAAAAGCTTTTCACCTGACTCATACCATGATAAAATGTTTTGGCTGCGAAACTTATAAACTATGATAACCCCCTATAAATGAGAGGGATGCCAATACCTGAAGCATTGCAAAACTGTCCAGTGGTGTTGTACACTCTGCAACAGGATGACTGTGGCTTCACCCAGTCAAAGTAGTCATCAATCCAGGACGATGGGGCATAGCCTATCCTTGTGCTAGTAAAAATAATGCAACATATCCATCATCAGCAATTTTATATTTAATTCCAGAACATATCCCTTGATCTCTCCAGTGCCAACTGATGCTATGTCAACTCATTCTCGTCCAAGCTACTTAGCTCTCCATGTAGTCCCATGCTCCAGTACCCCATCTAAGAGCCATAATGCTCAGCTAGCTCTAAAAGATTGCCACAGCTTCTTCCATTCCCCTCCCTCCCAAAACCACAATATAAAGCAAGTACAATAGCATGTCAGTTGTACAACCAACACCTGAGCCTGAACTAAATCAAAAAGACACACAGGTCAGCTACATCTTTTCCATGCAACTATGCAGAGGCAAGCGAGAACGACTTACTAGCTACCAATTTCCGCAGCATTGAAGACTTGCTGGACAAGTGAATCATTGTTACATCCCATTCCACCACACACCATGTTCTGCCCTTCCAAAGAGGTGTAGTTGTGTCCTTCTTCTAGGACAAAGTAGACAGGGGGACCCGCATGGAGGTACTTGCTGATGTGGCTGAAGTAATCTATTACATAGGAGTCCTTAAAGGGAAGAGTTTGAGTTATTATATAGTATCAAGGTAGCACAACAAGGTATCAAAGTTTTCAATTCAGCCACAAACTGCTGAACAGTGACATGATCATAAGACTTACATCTGGCATTGAGAGAGACTGATCCAGTCCAATCTCTACATTGTGAATAACTGCTGTACTGAATGACAGGATACCCACAAACACTGCTATCTGCAAAAAAGCAAATCCATGGAAGTGAGAACTATACAGAAACAACAAGCAATATGAGTCATTTACTAAGCTAATAGGAACCAGGAAAAGAGGCTCTAGTTTAAGTATGCTAGCCAGGCTTAGTTTTACATACTGAGTGCTTACTACTACAAGTTTACAGGCAGTAAAATCTAGCTACTCAGGGTTCCCTTTTGAACCACAGGGAAATTTATCCTTAGAAATAAGCAGTGAAAGATACGCCAAACACCTTCTCTGAATAAGCACAGTAACCCCAAACTGCATCACAGATTCAGCAACAACATTCTAGATTAATGCAGTATAAAAGCCAATGTGTGCTCCTTTTTTCACCTAGGTCTAAAGCAATTTGATTGTCAGTAACAAAACTCCTAAACCTGGACTTTGGATAATCCATGATCAAGCCTACATTTACTGAAATACTCTTACAGTTACAAAAGTTTATTTCTATACTCATTTGTTTCATTGTATTGAAGATTTTTCTTCCCCGTTTAGGCCTTCAGGCTCACTACACTTTTGCTCAGGTTTAGATGACTGCTTATTTGAAACAAAGTATACATACTACTATCGGTCTCATCCAATCCTTAAGCAGATATGGAGAAAACACATTTTTGAAGAACAGAAATAACATGTTCTCAGAACGCTGGATGCCAACCGTTTCTTCACTACTTTTGATGCAGCACAGAATATCCAGTCTATTTCCCTGAAAATGGATTAAATGCCAGATTTAGTGCATTTCTGTGGATGTCATCATTCCCACTACACTGCAGCTACAGGTGCATTTATACTCACCTCTTGGCGCTTAATATCCAAGCCCAGGAGACTTACAAAGCAAGTAACTTGAAGAATAAAGTCTATGAGCACAGCCATTCCAGCAAAAAGGGAGAATGTGCGAACCGCTGGCATCGTAGACAGTGTCCCTGAAGGAAGTGACCCAGTCAGTTATGCGAGCTCCCTTCTTTTAGAAATGCATGAGCGTTTTCTAGACAAATATCCAGTTTAAGTGCTAGCCTTATAGCAGGGCAGAGAGCCTTTCTTTTCAGAGCAAACAAAACAGCTGATATAAGCCTGGCTACAGCTGCTGTCTTTGACCTGTTTAACAGCATTAAGGCTGTGTAAAGGAGTGACCATTTTAAGACATTTCTCAATTCCAAAATTACAAGCAAGCTGTCTAAGAGAGGAGTTAAGTATGCTGTCATGCAATACCTTGCTCCAGTATTAAGCCACTCCAATGCAAATTGGGCCAATGACAAATTACACTCCAGGTAAACAAGTCCACTATGGAAGAAGGCCAAATTATACTTGTAGGGTAACAAAATAAGATATACCTCTAACGCATACTGTAAAGCAAACCTCAAACCTACTTTGTCATAGGGCCATTTCTCCAAGCACTAGCAATATGACTAAATGCAACACAAGAGTTCATGCACCCTGACATTTAATCTATTACTAATGGCAAATTTAGACCTGTCAGTCACTGCAAGTCAGTAAAAAACTCCAGCCTTTCATGCTGAAAAGCATGACAGATTCAGAATTGTATCTTTTTAACTGTGCCAGACTGAAAACACCACCATGCCTACTCCCAGCAGAAGTTTATCTTGATTATAACAATGAACAACTAAGCTAGACTTCCTATACAAATTCTTACTCTGCTTCTACACTTTAGTTTCGCATTTATTCTTGCAACGCAAAAGTATAAGGCCCTCATCTTCAAATATTAAAGAAAACTTACCAAGAAAGAATGCTACAGTCTCCGAAAAAGATGAGAGAAACATACTGGGTGCCACATCTCCCAAGACTCTACCAATCTGTTTATCCAGAGTTTCACCCTGAAGGCGCTCATCTCTCTGTTTTAAGACAATAGTTTATTAGAATCATGCAATTTAGAAAGCTATTTCATATGGCTTTTAAAAAACCCAAAACTTTTAAATATCCCAAACTACGTTTTACTGTTGTCATTGCATTAACAAGAGTTAGATAAACAGCTGAGACTCTCTGAAACAAAAGCAGCATGAACATTCTGTTGTCTTGCTTCAAATTCAAAATATAATACTGGGTTCAGTACTTCAGCCAAAACCACACACTTGCCAGAGGCAGTGCCATTTTCAGTGGGTTATTGAACCTGTTGAATTAAAAAGTCCTAAGAACATAGTTTAGGTCATAAGTACTGATGAAAAGACACTAAAGTTACAAATAATTAAAATAGCAGTTGAGTTCTGCAGCTATTTTTGTCTCAACCAGCAGTAAGAAAAGGCAGAGACTTATAAGCTGATGGGGTTTTTTGTGCAGGTAGAACGTACACAGAATCTTGTCTCTCTTCCAAACCACTAAACATCCTGTAAGAGTCCAGAGCTGCTCAGATTGAGCTGAACACTGGAATGTGGAAGACTTTCTACTCCAAGTTTACAGCCTTCAGAAATGACAAGCACTTTTAGAATGAAAGAATAAATACCTGAAGTGTCTGAACTATAATGAAGATGTTGTCCACTCCAATAGCCAGCACCAAGAAAGGAATTACTTCTATCACAATCAGTGTCAGTGGGACTCCAAAGTAGCTGAAAATGCCTATAGAACATGCTACTGAGCTCAGTACAATCAGGATGCCTGCAATGCCCAGAGAGATCTTCGAATCCACCTGAAAGAGTTGTACTGACTGTCAACCAAACAAGCATCACCACACAGAACAGATTATAGCAAAGGTAAAAGCCATATTCTTATATTTAGTGTAGTTAGTAGCAAACTTACTTTTCTGATTCTTTTGAAGATCCAGATATTATTAAAAAAAAAAATCAATCTTGAAGTTGCAAGTCTCAAAGCTAAAGTTAACTGCACTTCTCAAGTGAAAATACTTATCTGAGACTACAAAGAACTCATGAACTATCTAGTATGACAAGAGCAATGCTCCTTATAACTCCTGCCCAAGAAGGACTCAGTGCTCTAATACAAAATTAAACATGAGCATTCTGCAAAACTATTTAAGTCACTTAAAGCTACCAGCAAGCTGTAGCTTCAGTCTTTATAGCAATGAAAACTATACACATACCAGCAGTCTTCTACAGCTCTGGATATGTCCCAAAGCTATGGAGATGTACACAAACATTACAAGATAGCTTATCAACACAACGCTAATATCACTGTTGCTTTCGCGGTTGATTTCATCTTCAATACTCCGTTCAGCAGAAAATGATATAGTTAAATTTGAATTATTGTAGTTCTTCAAAAAGTTAATAAATCTAAAAAACAAAACCAAGAGGTCAGTCACACTTTAAAGGATAAAACATCTTCTATTAGAAATACTTGAAAGCCAGCTGACGGCAAATTTACATCATCTGGTACAAGAGTGCACTGTGGCCAGACAGTACTTTGAGGGACCATCGTCATTTTTAGAAAGAGATGCTGGCTACATAGACCTACTCCAAGCACTAGAAATACACTACACTGAAACACTTTCCATGTTCTCTCCAGAATCTAATGATAAATAGGTATCTCGCACAAGCTATTTCACATGGTAAGTCCAATTTTCCTCAAAGCTAAACCTAGAAGTACACACATGAAAGATGACTGCAGCTTGCTTACAGTACTGGAAAACTTTATCAGCCCTTGTTTCAGTTCCCCAACTTGAAAGGTGTTCGTGACAGAGGCAGATTCTTGTCACACTCTTACTTTGTCGCAAACTTTCTAGTCCAGTAGTTTTTATCTGAATTGTTAGCCAGTGTAAGCCAACATCACCTCGTCAAGATGGTGAAAGGGATAAAAGCTTTAGATGCTCATCTGGATGACATTTTAAAAAATTAAATGTTAAGAATGACAAGATCACATTGACCTTTCCACTCATGGTTAATGGTCCAGGAGTCTACCTGTGCAATTCTAGTCACAATAAAATATATAAATCCTTTCTAAAGTTACTTAGCAGCAAGCGCTACTGGGCTAGAGGATCACTAACAGGACTAGAACCTACGTACTCAAAGCAAATAAAGTGAAGGTCTTATGACCAGCATAGTCTGTTTTAACCAGTTTTGCTCCTTTCAAAACATCTCTTTAATTATATTAAAAAACTGTCAGTACAGGTATTTTTCACATATGTACATTTAAAGCTGCTTTAAGTAACATCTGCATTTCAGAATATAGGAAGACTACTTACTCTTTTTCCCATGCCAAGGCTTTCATTAGCTTTCTTGAGTCATTGTAGTAGTTGCTGACAGGAAAAGTAATCACAAGAGCTGTAGCATTATTATAGTTCTCATCTATAGAGGGAAAAAAATTGTTTGGAATTAAGAAATAGAGCTTACACTCTAGTATAGTAGAAACAAGTAAGTTTAAAATTAGCATTGTTCAAAGCAATTCCATCCCTACAACTCCATTTAACAATACTGAGTTCTCAAACATAACACTGAAACAGGAACAGAAGCAAATAAGCACTCCAGATTGTATTTATTCATTACTTACCATGGTCATGACACCCAGACATTAAGTTGTTTCATGGTTAGACAAGGAGGTACTATGTAACGAGTGTTTCTGACTTTCCATCTAAGGAAAAATATGATGTGGCTTCCTAAGCAGTATACCTCTTGGATACTTAGATTTTAGTCAAAGCAAGTACAAAACTCCTACAGTTTAATCAAGAAGTGCTTGCCTTGAAGCCCTGTTTTAGTTAAATCCAATCCAAGTGTACTATCAAGTTACATTTAATTAGATTACTTGCTTGAACAAAATTTTGGCTTCAGATTAATTATGGAATAATATTCTTTGTGAACATCTTAATCTTATTCTTACCTGCTTTGTCAGATCAGTGACAAAACTATTCTAACTCAGCACATCAATTTGAGCTACTTCATGTCTTCACCTAGCCTCCAGAAATTAGAGATCTTTTAACAGGCCTAAAGCAGACTGAACATTTGTTCTGTTGACCAGTATGTTCCAGTTATAGATTATATCACTTTGCATTTCCAGAGCAGTCTGCCTCCAATCCCAGCACTGGTCTACTGAACACTCACTTAAAACACCCTTACTTACCAAAGTTGAACAAAACTCCAGTTTCTCTGGAGTGCATTTAAACACCGGTGTTAAATGAGAATGCACCTTTAGCACCAAAGACAGCACACAAGTATCTACTCTCAAGACAAACTGCAATACTGTTTTTCCACCTACCATCATATCCTCCCAACACCAGCCATGGAAATACAGGTCCACCAAATGTTCCTAAGCAGGGATCATGAAGTACACTTGTGTCATTCAGTGACGCTGGAGCCCTAAGGAGATAATCAGCAATAATTGTTGAGAACTGAGGCACAGCACAAAAAAGTAAAAATGTATTTCATTATAACTGACAATCAAGAGAAAAATAATTAAATAAAACTGCTAATGATACACTGTCCTTGTGCTACATTTGCTTTGAATTTAAATACAGTATAAAGGCATCTGCATTCTAGCCTCTAACGGACAAGGAATAGCTTCTACCCAACTGAACTCTAAACTGAAGAGAAAGCTCAGAAACTGTCTTCTGTTACAGAACTCCTCAGAAGTCACAGAACTCCTCAGAAGTGTAGAAAACATGTTTAAGGTAAACCAGAGTCAGTGTCCACACCAAACTTTAACTGTCAACTTGATTAAAATCTAACTCCTACTGAAGTACTAAGACAATCTATACTAACCTGCAGTTCCACATAGTATTGCAAGTTTAGACAGGGGTAAAAAAAGGTTCAGGGGCCCAGCAAGAACTAGATAATTTTGTCTGCCAGCAAGACAAAAGCCTACTTGGCCCACAGTTTGAAAACATGTAGTTGTATTGCTTACCGAACACAGTATAGGAAGTGAGTGTGGTAATCAGCATAGACAAAGAACTCATCCCCAACAGTGTGATCTAGAACAGAATGGCTGTTCTGAAAGTAGTTCAGTACACTCAGTATAGTGCAGTTGTTGTTAAAGGGAGCAAGAGGAGCCAGGCAAATGTCCTTCAGCATTACAGTCTCATTGTCAAAAGAAGCAGTTAGGTTGACAATAGCATCCTGCAAATCCAGTACCTTAAAAAAACCCAAAAAACAAACCACAGTTTAAAAGCAGCGCAAGAAAGCATTTCTCTTGCATGGTAGAATTTAAGTACATGCTATATTCCTGCAAGCTCCCAGAGACAGTGGCACGTGTATATAGAAGCACATTACAAAACATTATTTCTGTGTTCACACTAAGAATGCTTACTGGGACTTAGCTTGCAAGTCTCTCTAACAAAGGTTTTCAACAAAAAGCTTTTATAGTAAGGCTAGGATTTTTTACGTGAATATTAGTGAATGCCTTGAGGAACACAGAGCATTGCAGATAGAAGCCAACTCCACACGGTTATACCTGTTAGGCATGCTTAGGTCTTTGCTCTTGGAAAGTTCCAATTACCTGATGGAGAATATCTTTGGTAAGTGGAGGCCCAAAAGGTACATCTTCTCCTGATGGGTAAGGCGAATAGGTGTCTGGGTGGCTGTTTGGCGCTTGAATAATAAGTTGTTCGGTACGAAAGAAAGGCCCAAAGTGTGTGTCAAAGTATTCCTTCTCCTTGCGGGCTTGGCTGCTTGGGGCTGACCAGAGATCTACGGGGTTTGTAGTTGCTTTAATATATACAAAGCCTGAGCAGCACATTGCAATGAAGACCACAGAGAAGAGGATAACAGGACGTGGATTTCTCACACAGAAAGCCCCCCATGATGTGAATGTCATCCTCAGGCCATTCTCGAACCTTTCACCAAGCCTTTCACCACAGGTAATTTTCCCTGCAAGAACAAGTAGTAAACAGTAAATGTTTGAAAAGCCAGTTAAGCAACATTTTGTTGAAGTCCAGTAGGAAAGATTAAATTTTATTCTAGCTCTGCTTGTAGTAAGCACAAAAGCTATGTCTACACTGACAGTCAGACCCTGCAACCAATCCTTGACTGAGGTCAAGAGAAGAAAAACCACCTTGTAGCTACACTACCCCTTTTAACGTAATGTTGTCTTTAACAGAAGTAGCAAATAAAGGCAGGAAGCAGCTAAAAGATATATAAGCAATAAAACAGTCTACCTCAGGTGCTACACAAATTGCATTACAATTCTTTCTTAGTGTGCTTTAAATGGATACATTAATGGATAGGTCAAAACATGACCAAATTGATTTTAGCGTTGTGTTGCCCTCCCCATCCTCTGCTACAAAGCCCTCCAGACTTCCTTGTAGCATAACTAGATCCATGAACTGTGTACCCAGCAAAACAGGGTTAAGCCCTGCTCTAAAAGAAGAGAGATACTGGCCAAAAAACCGAAACAAAGCCCTCTAAGAATGGATTACGTGGCCTAACAAAGCTGAAATTCCAGAGCTCATCCACAGGAAGGGGATGCACTCAAGCTGAGTTTCTAAGAAACCTCTTACTCTTATCCACGGCATACCATTGTCACGGTGGGAATTCACAGAAAAGGCTACATTGCTGTCAATTGGTGTGTACTCTGACACAAAGTGCCGCCTCCTGCAAGACAAAAAGCTACATTAACCTGCATGTCCAAAACAGTGTCTGTACTGTTTGTACAGAAAGAGTAAAGGTCAGTGCTACTAATCAATTTGAGATTTGACTCCTCCAGAATCTATAGGCACTGTTACCCCTACAACCATCCCCTCAAGAACAGCAATCTCCAGCTTTATGATCCCTTGGAACAAAATAGTCACTACAGCTGTCTTAATAAACATTCCAGCTTAGATCACGCACAGGTTCTTCATGCCTATTTAGAAGATCAGTAGCATTAACAGCACAGTCTCTTTAAATTGATCATAACTTAGAGTGATAACATTGGCAAGAGACTTTTATATTAGAAGTGATCTGCTTTACTAGTCAAACTGCTGAAGTTACATACTCAGCCTGAAGAAATTAAGAACCAGAGAAAAACAGAAAATAAGGTACTTGCTTCCTGTCCTGAAGACAAGCAAGTTATACCACAGAACACTTACGATAGACCTAAATTGCTTATACTCACTCCTGATACCCAGAACAGGAGCCAAGTTCAACAGCCTCCTCCTGCTAATCTAACCAGGCCTTCAATTATGGCACTATGTTTTGGGTTATGAACCAGATATCTCTAAACACACCTCCCATTTCATCTTGCCCAGTAAGGTACACCTGCTGAGCATGTCAAGTTTGTTGAACCCACTATCCTTTTCCACACAGACTTAATTCTTATCATAGAGCAATTTCAGTTTCCTGGTCATAACTGAGCAATCACAGAATCAGAGGGGTTTGGGTTGGAAATAAACCTTAGAGATCATCTTAGAGCCATGGTCAGGGACACCCTTTACTAGGATCAGGTTACTCAGATTGCCATCCAGCCTGGCCTTGAACACTTGCAGTGACAGGGAATCCACAACTTCTCTGGGCAACCTCTTCCACTGACTCACCACCCTCACAATACAGGATTTCTTCTTAATATCTAATCTACACCTACCCTCCTTCAGCATAAGGCCATTGCCCCTTGTCTTATCACTACATGCTCTTGTAAAAAGTCCCTCTCTAACTCTCTTGTATGCCCCTTTTAGGTACTGAAAGGCTGCTATAAGGTCTCCCCAGAGCCTTTTTTTTCTCCAGGCTGAAGAAAAGCCCCAACTCTCTCAGCCTGCCTTAACAGCAGAGGTGCTCCAGCCATGTGATCAAGGGTGATATGCTATAGTTACTGGAAGCACAGCTTTCATTTAATTTTTTCAAAACAGGAGACTAAGGACAAGTATTCATGTCTTAATTTGCAATAAGGCAGGTGACTGCTTTGTTATGAATATGCATTCCCCAGAGTTTTTGCATACTTGCATTTGAAAGTTGACAAACAGGGTCTTTGATCCTGTAGCTAGGGATGCTATGAGAGTTGTGCATCAACTAAACCAATTGTGCACTCACTTTCCATCAGATGGTTTTAGATGTCAGAACACTCCCTGCAAGTATAAGCATTGTCACAGAACATAACTTTTTGGTGGCTGAAGTAGTAGAGGCATAAGCACCTGACCTGGGCAGAGAAAGTTTTCAGGGAAAAACAAGTGACTTGCAGAGCCAAGTATTATTTTGAATGCTTTACCTGTAGCACCACACTCCAAAAACTAGGGCAAAAAATATTAGTAGAAAGCCCATGTAGGAGATCCACATGATGACATACACAGCATCCAAACCAAACAACAGCCAAGGAGGAGGCAATGGAGGGGGTTGAGGTTTTGGACCACAAACAATTGAACAGTCTTGACAGCTGCATGGCCCTGTTGAATCATCCATGGACTCATTACAGCCTTTGGTAGCATTATTCATAGGATTCATTCCATGCACAGGAACATCTACAACAAATCACAAGTTGCAGAGCCAGTTTACTACCAGGAAAAATTCCGACTTTCACAGTTAGGTGAGTTAACCCTTTGTATGAAAGCCCCTAGCCTCTTGATCTTAAAGATGAAGAAACTACCGCCTTTCCCATACCAACTATTTACATTTGTCTACTAATTAAATGACTGCTCATGTTTATAACCCTTCAATCTGTAAGAGTAATAAGCACATACTTCTATCATCCCAGCAGTGATCTCTCATCCCCCTTATCCGTTCAGATTTTGAAATGTGCCAATTTCCTTACAAAGAAATCCTAAAGGATCAGGGTTTCCCAAGGAATACAAGCCAGCCAGTTGCCTAAGCTCAGTCCATCCTTAATGAGTTTTGGAGAATTATACACAATAAGAAGCTGTATACAAAGAAAGTGCAAAGTGTGACTTCCAAGCAGAAATCAAAAAAGGTAAGTTGATCTTACACTGCTTTGAAAGCCTCTGACTGCAGACATTCATGCTGGGCAGCTTTTTAACAGATCAATCTGCTAGCTATATCACACAGCCTTTGACAGAAGTTTCAAAGGCAAGGACTATTCAGTTTCTTACCTGAAAAGATAGGAATAATGCTGAAAGGAGTTTGTCCATTGTCTTTACTAAACATGTACTCAATCCAGTTGGTTGCATTGCAGTCCTTGACATCCTTCCCACACAGCAACCCCAGTGCTTTAACATTACTTGATGGAGCCTCCACATCTTTGCAGGCATTATACATTGCTAGGAATAGTGAATGAAGACAGAAGAGTCATTAAACCAATGTTATAATTTGAGTGAGCATTCCAAGTATCTCCATTACAGACTCAACAAGTTCCAAGAACATATATAACAGCTTTCAAGAGGAAACATCTTAGAACAGTGAACTAACGATCTTAGTTGTATTTATAGTGTTCAAGGTTGCAATGCTATGTTACAGCTACCTTACTCTGAGTAAGCCACCTACATTTGCATTACACTAGAACACAGTTTTTTGCTTGAGAAGAAACACTACTTTGTATTTATTTTCAGGTAAAGTTATGAGAAACATTTAAGGTACTTTCAATCTGTAGGCTATATATGACTTCCAAGTGTCTCAATTTAAGGTTACTACACAAAGCATACAAAGATTGAGTTAATGCTTTAAGCTTGCTACAAAAATCAAAATACAACCCAAAATCATTGTTCTCTAAAAATATATTTGATTTTGCCAAAGACTAGAACAGTCCATGTCAAGAGGAATGAGTACCTCTTAGAGAACCATTGTAGTACACTGCGTACTTATTATCATACTTGCCAGACTGTTTTAGTACCAGGTAGGCTTTGGACATTGAGTACTTGGCAACAACTTTGTTTTTCTAAAGTCATCATGGTTAACAGCTATTAACCATTTGTATAGATGCTCAGCCTGGGTTGAGTCGTTAAAAACAGTTATTAACAGTGTCAGTGTAAGGTCCCCTACTGAGGCAGAAGTCAGTGTCCCAGAAGCTTTAAGGGGAACTACTGTTGTCTATTTGATNCCGCAATTCCTCCTGAAAAAGCATGGGTCTTGTTACTCCGACAAAGGCCAAGGTAAGTTAGCACACTGTTTACTCACCATTTGCAAAGCTTTCTCCAATAAAGTACTGCAGCTCTGTAATGCTACTTTTGTTCTCTTTTAAAACTGGATCATAATAAGGTATGGTGCTTGTAACATTCAAAAAGTCAGACTGATTTGGACTGCAAGTCAGTTCACAGAAGAGGTTTATCAAGTTGTAAAAACATGATGGACACCTGGGTAGGGAAGTCAATTAACAACAATCAGATTAAGAGGTACAGATGCTATATAGGTCAAGTCATGTATACCTTGCAAGTGTAAACATTCTGCTCAGACTGACAGAACAAAACATTTAAGTCTGCAAGTTTTAAGTCAGCAATACAACATTAGTTGTTGATCCTACAGATGAATAATTTTAAGCATCATAATTGACTAGCAGAATTGCCTAACTCAAATAGCAGATATAAATAGAATTTTATGAAAAACTTTACTGTTTTTCAGCAAGAAGACCAAAGAACAGGACCAAACAGTAACAGTCACCCCCTTCTGAAGGCTTCGTTAGATATAGTAACTTGAAACAAACTAAGGGAACACTTAATTCTAACTCAGCTAACTCAATCCAGACTGCAAGTAGTTGTTTCATGACATTACAGCCTCCTGATATGGATGAGGAAGTCACTTCAAGAGCTTGTTCCAATAAGCCTTTAAATGAAATTACCAACTCTCCTACAGTTTACCTGAAGAGTTTTAATGTGCGTTGTTATTCTTTTACAAAATTAGTTGCTTTGCCATTCATTAGCATACCTGGAGAGAAACTGCAGAGGCAGCTGCAAGTTATTTTTCAAAGTCTGAAGCTGACGAACATCACAGCAAGTACTAACATTGCCGAAGAAAAAACCTGGACAGAGTTCCTTAAAAAAAAACAATGTTGAGATCAGGGGTGAAGGAAGAAAAAGCATGTTTAAGACTTCAGAACTCACAGTTAAGAGTTCTGGTCTAACATATTTCAAAAGGCAGAAGCTGTTGCTGTGGGAGATGCACAGAAAAAAAAACAGTCTGGCAAACAAGACTGTAGTTTAGAAACTAGAGAGAAGAATAATTTTTTTCACTTCTTTTAGTCAAGGAAGCACTTCCTTTTAAAAAGCTCTTTCAGATGATCTTTAGTCACCACGGTCTATATATAGAACGATAATGGCATTTGAGAGTCTATTGGTGAGAGGACAACACATGTTCATTCAAGTTGAAAGTATTCCTGCAGCTTATCCTCTAGTGCTCCTTGCAGATAGTATCAGATTCTAAAGTCTCCAAAGACAAGCCACTAACCACAGACATCATTGACTACCTGGAAGAGCTATTTTATCTTCAGTTTATAGAAGATAAAAATTCATTTAATACAAGCATAACTGATAGGAACATGCAGGAACTGTACCCTAAGTCTTCAGAAACAGTACCTAACAGTAGTTAGCCCACTGACATATTTAGTTAAGTCACTCCTGCCACAAGTAAAAGCCTTCTTTAATACTTCAAAGCTTCAAACTATCAGAAGCCAGAAGGCAAGTCTGAGAATACCATTTTATATTGTGCACCAAATATACAAACTCTATTTTGACTGTGGATTTGTTTACTTTGGCAGCTAAAGCCCAGATAAGGTAACACCACCTCACACTAGGCACAGCTAATTTTGTCCAGATTTACTCCATTTGAACAAGTGTCAGTTGATGCCTTCCTATTTAAGGAGAGATCAAGAATGATCATCTGATGGAGAACAGTTCAGTCTTGTCCTTTAGAGATGAGAAAGGCACAACAATGGAAGGTATCATAGTTTGGAAGAGTCTTCAACAATCCGACTGAAGAGTACTCAAATCAGTGAGGAAAATATGCAGGTAAGTGGACTGATCCTATATTAAAGATTATGTCTGTAAAAGCTTATAATCACATGTTTTGGAGACTTCTTATATATCTGAAAAGGAACTGAGGTATATTACCTTCACCCAGTTGGAGCTATGAGCTATACCTGAGAAATCAAAGATAACCTGTTCACTTTCTCATCAAGTTAGGATGAAAAAGCCAAAGATCATAGCACAGGTCCAGCAGAACCCAGTAGAGAATTGCTGAGTGTAGGAGAACTAATCCTTTTTAGCAGCAGACCTCAAAAATAAGCTCACCTGCATTAAGTCATAGCCATCTTCTGGTAGTGCTATTGGTGGTCCATCATAAGCACAGTTGTATCTCTTATCTCCGGAAGCAACTCCACATTCTCCATACCAGACACACATTTGTGGAAGTACCTAATCAACATGAGATAACTGATTAACTGCAAGGAATAGTTGCCAAATTCCTCAGCTACTGTAGAGTTTATGTGCTGTTATTCCAAAAACCACTTACAATCCAGATTAGATAACTTCCCATCACTAAATACCACATAAAACACTAATTAACAAAAGCATGTTTTTGACATAGTGTACATCACCACTGATCTTCAGCTTAGCTTCCCACCCTTCCCTGCCCAATACAGAAACAGGAAGTGCACTGTCTATAGTTAAGACCAAGTGTAAGAGTTCCTTAAGAAAAGTCTAAATCAATATCTGAAAAGCATCTTCAATTATAAGATGATTTAGAAAACAATTTGTTCACACAAAACAACAAAATGATTACAGAGTTAAACTGTCATATGAGGGCACATGAGCCAGCACACACACAGAGAAACATATTGCTTATGTGCAATTTCAGTTCTTCATGCCACTTTTTGGTCCTTCTTGTAAACTCAGGAGTGACAGATTGAGGAAGTAACAGCATAAAAAGGATTCTGAAACACACTTTCATAGCTCTATGCTTGCCACACACGTATTGTCACAATCTCAAAGGATGCAACATTTAAGTAGGCTTGCAGTGCTAAGAAAAAAAGGGAAAAGCTTCAACTATCATTTTAGAAGTATTTTGAGAGACCACTTAAAAATTCAGGAATCTGTTCTTTATTACGTGCATAAAATAAAGGACATTGAAAAAAGGATGGTGGCATCTTGAAAGCCTTGTATTTTTGTTCTGTAGTACTGACACAAACATCTGAGATACTAAGTCAAAATATTTATTCTGAAAATTGAAACACTTAGTGCAATATCAAATTATTTACAGCAAAAGTTTCAAGATAGCTCCAAGGTTTTCCTATGCACCTGGGCTGCAAGCAGACTTCATAAACATTTACTACACTTTTGCCAGCTCTGATCAGGAGTTTAGCTAATACAGTTTGAGAGATAACTGACCTATTTTTATCTCCTGAGCAACCTTGACCTAGCATTTGTGGAGACACCATATGCTTATGCTGAATGGACAGACTGCTGTGCTTCGTGCTTAACCATGAATAAGATTGTTTACTGACCAGAGAGGCCACTGAAAGGCTGTATTCATAATGCCCAAGAGCTACCCAGAATTACAATACCTCCACAACCATGTTCATGCTGAACAACACTGACAGTTCTTCAAAAAGTACATCAGAAATTGGTTGTTTATCAGGGACAATACCCACCACCAATTTACCCAGCCCTGTTAGACTTGTTTTCCCTTTAACTTAACCAGGGCAACATGGCCTGATTCAAAGTTACTTGCTACAAGCCAGGTCTAAAAGTCAGTTTACATACCAGTCATCTAGATAACTATTCCATTTGTCTACTCTAGCACTTCTTCTAGCTAAACCCATAACCAGCTGCTAAGTATTGCCATATTCTATGGTACGAGTTGGAAGACACCCCTTAAGACTGCACTTAAAAACACAGAATGTTTAACATCAGTATGAGCCAAAACATTAAATTTCCACAACTTGGAGACTGTTTGCCAAAACTACATCATAAACTTGTCCATGCATCTAATTAATCTAAGAAATTACCACTTCTTTGATGCAAAGTCACCATATTCAACTCTGCTTTCTCATATCTGTTTACCTCAGTTTTAATAGCAAACAGTTGACTAGTGGGGAAAGATGGTTTAGTGTTTCTATGTACCAGTATCAGAAGTGAATCATCTCTTGAAGAGAAAGCATAGATTCATTGCTATTCTTACAAAATGGCAAAGAATGTGGAGTGGCTTAGCAGTGCCTGTGAGAAAAGAATTAAGTATTTCCTTCATTATCAGGCTGGCTTGGATGTCTAGTCTAGAAAGATTTGTAACCATACTTTCTATGAACACTTTCTATGCTTCATTAAGTCTTGTTATCTAACACTTCTTACTTTTTAAACCCCACAAATTCATCAACCTACCCTTTACAGAAAGAAATTTTTCTTCCAGAGTGGAAAGCGTGGGAAACCTGGTAATGCAATTAACAGTTACAGAAACCTTATCAGGGTGCTTCTACCAAAGAAGTCTGACTGATAGTTCTATTGTTTTAAAAATGTTATCTGTATTTCAAAGCAACAATTCCTTGGTTATAACTACAGGCATACCAAATACCATACAATCTGTATTATGTCTATAAATTTAGCTACAAGGCTTTTTGCCATCATTTGCAGGAGGGAACATAAAGCAACTTACTGGCACATGATATTTGATCACACACCAAAAAGCATTCAATTAAACACACAAGAAAAATAAAGCAAGATGAGGTTGGCCCTAGCATTATTCTGCATTTTATTTTGGATAAACAATTTCAAATCATATTACTGAAGTTTCATTGTAATAACACCTACAATGGAAAATCCAACATGTTTGCCACTGAAGCTTTCAGCCTGTTTAAGAAAAGATGAACATAACAGCTACTTTAAACTACTAGAAAAACGCTTAGACCTAGAATTCCAAGTCTGAATACTTTATTTCAAAATTAGCATAAAAAATGCAATTTCAGAGACAGTCTAAGATTTTACATTTATGCCATGACCTAGCAGGATTTCACTAATAAAAGTATCAATTTATTCCCTGAACCAGTAAACGCTGGCGATCCTTGGCCTACAGTGGTTGAACTAAGTCAGTAAGCCTAAAAAAAAAACCCTAAAAATCATTGGAAATCAACAGCCTAAAGTCACCAACATAGCTCTTGAACACTACCAAGACAAGAGCCTGCTCATCGAGTGAGCCACAAAATATGGTAGAGGGCTGATCTCCTACGGGTGAGACCATAATCAGGGTTACAAGAAGTAACTAAGTAACTACTACATTACCACAGATAAGATACAGCTAGGAGTTCTTGCCCCCAAAACCCCCTAGTAAAAGCTAGATTAAGTTACAGAGCAAGACAAGCACTTTGCTCTTTCTATTCTTTCAGCAGAATGCTCCTATAGTGGTAGGATGAGATAACGATGAGTAAGTGTGGTTGTTAATAAGTCATAGTTAAAGCTGCTGAGTCAGACTTTCAAGTCACTTAATACTCAGGCAAGCAATCATCTTTCTCAAATGGATGAAAGCCTAGTCCCAAAATCAGCAGAGAAATACTATCTTGAAACCAACTGCCTTCTAAACAGGACAAAATATCCATAATTTTTTTTTCTGTGTGTTGCTTTTTTTTTTGTTTTGGGGTGGGGTTTTTTTGTTATTGTTTTTTAAATTTCATAACTAAGCACTCCATATATTAAAATGGGACTCTCCTAAGTATTCATAAAGCAACAGTAACATAACCTCAGATTAAGGCTCTTCCCTCCTATCTCCAGCACATCTTAGAAACCATTTGGCAGTACACTAACACTAAACCTCAGCCTATCCCCAGAGGTCAGAAAATTATATTCCTATTTCTGGTAGACTTGGTCTGTTTGAAGACCAATTTCACCTTACGTCAAAGCTTCAGGAGCCCTAATGACGAATTTGCACATGAGCAAGTATGGGCATTCTACAGAGGTTCTGTTAGAGCTTTCTGGTTCCCAGGCATTATCATGCATTTGTAATAAAACTAGTGTTCCAACAGATCAGAAACACATTTACTTCAGCCTGAGTTTCTTCAACTGCAAGTTGAAACAAACTGATAATCTTCAATGCTTCCAGCAACACTTGCCATCACCAACAATGAATGCATAGCTGTTAAGCAGACAAAGAACAATGATGATGTTATATGCAGAAACAGCAACTATTTGTGGTCTTGCAAATACCAAATGACAGTGTTCACTTGTTTGGCTCTTCAAATTAAGATTACTAACGTATGAAAAAGGCAACAGCATCAGATACAGCTGTTTCCCCTTCTTTCATGTAGGAAGATGGATCTGGAATCCTGCAGGGTGAAAAGATCAATCCAGGAAAGAGCATACTCTTCCCCTCCACTCCCTTAATATCTGCTATTGCCCACCAGGCTGAGCCTTCTAAAGTAGTACAACATCACCTTTTATAAATGGCAAGATTAATTTATGGCAACAGATCACCAGGTCAACTTCACAGATCTGACACAGAAATTGCACATGATCTCACAGCCCACCCTATGAGGGGTGAAGGTCCATGGACTAAAGGAAACTTGACAGGTTTCATTCTTACTCTTACTTTATCGTTTTCAGTAACTTGTTCAGAGGCAGCCAATTCAGAGACACCTTATCTGCCAAGCTCGTCTTGCTCCTTTGAACCTAGGTAAGAGACTATTCCCTTTCAGACAGAAAAATTATTAGCTACTACTGGTCAGGCAAAGCAAGCCACAGTTTTGGAATTATCCAAGCACATTTCAGATGTCACAGTAAAGTCAAGGCCAAGTAGCAAGAGAAAGTTGCAATCATTCAGTGTCTGTGGGAACAAGCTGGTGTTAGCTGACAAGGAATTATTGAGACAATACACACTTACTGCATGCATGATTAGAAAGTGCAGAGTCCCTAACTAGCAGCTGTCTGCAACTAAGTCCATCTGCACCAAAATACCTCTGATGCCCTGCAGGGAAATAATAATAATAATGCACAACACTTGTTTTGTCTACTGCCCAGCAAAGTACCGGTCAGTTCTACCAGTCATTCCCTTCAATCATCTCTGCCCTTCTAAGGCAACTTCCTCACTTTCCATCCAGAAAGCCCGAACAAGTCACTCCTGATTTTCCAGGAAGTAAATTAGGTAAAGCTGTTACTGTCTTCTTTTGACGCTACACTGCCATCCCTGCCAAGGAAACTGCATCCCCTGCAAGGAAACACAGACATTTCATAACTTCGTGTGCAAGGTCAGGTAACACCACAGTGCAGGCCACTTCGTGAGAGCAGCACCTGTCATTAATATTTTCCCACAGGACTTCAGAAACTCAAATATATCCTACAGCTTGAGATCCCAGCTGCTGATAGGAAGCCTATGTCCAGCCTCAATTAGCCAGTAATTGAACAGCTTGTGTTTTAGTATAATTACACAAGGATCAATTGCAACAGCAGCCATTAAGAATACACACGCCATCCAGTACATTATGATGTTTAGAAAGAGAACACAAACTAGTAATGGGAAAGCTGGCACAAATTTGGTACCATGCACTGTTCAGAGTAAAAGATGCACCTTATACAGGCTGAACACTTCAAGTTCATTGTGAACATGTATGTAATGGATGATGAAGGACTGCAAATTGAAGTGCCAGTCTAGTCCACTGGCTTCTTGAAAAGAGAAGAAACATGATATATCACCCTTGAATTTATATACATCACAACTAAAAGCACAAAACTTGATGGAGAAAACAGGTTCACCCTCACAAAGCTTCTGTTCTGCAAGTATCTAACACTACATAGGCTCAATCTAACTGAAGGACCAGTTCCTCTGAAAAGTATCAGCGGAGCATTAGGCCATAAATAAGAGTTAAAGGGGGAAAAAACCAAAACACCAAATTCTGCCTTCTTACAGTACAAAATTGAAACCTGCATGGTTAAAGTAATTTTGCAATGTTTACTTCTAGGGACCACAAAGCTACATCTTCTACAAGGATTCGCCTAAATCTTAAGACAACTTGTTTCAAGCTCCTCTAGCTCAGTATCCTTTTGACTCATAAAGGAAAGCATTTCATTTCTTTTAGGACACACCTCATTGCCACAAGATGGTATCNCAGCTGTCTGCAACTAAGTCCATCTGCACCAAAATACCTCTGATGCCCTGCAGGGAAATAATAATAATAATGCACAACACTTGTTTTGTCTACTGCCCAGCAAAGTACCGGTCAGTTCTACCAGTCATTCCCTTCAATCATCTCTGCCCTTCTAAGGCAACTTCCTCACTTTCCATCCAGAAAGCCCGAACAAGTCACTCCTGATTTTCCAGGAAGTAAATTAGGTAAAGCTGTTACTGTCTTCTTTTGACGCTACACTGCCATCCCTGCCAAGGAAACTGCATCCCCTGCAAGGAAACACAGACATTTCATAACTTCGTGTGCAAGGTCAGGTAACACCACAGTGCAGGCCACTTCGTGAGAGCAGCACCTGTCATTAATATTTTCCCACAGGACTTCAGAAACTCAAATATATCCTACAGCTTGAGATCCCAGCTGCTGATAGGAAGCCTATGTCCAGCCTCAATTAGCCAGTAATTGAACAGCTTGTGTTTTAGTATAATTACACAAGGATCAATTGCAACAGCAGCCATTAAGAATACACACGCCATCCAGTACATTATGATGTTTAGAAAGAGAACACAAACTAGTAATGGGAAAGCTGGCACAAATTTGGTACCATGCACTGTTCAGAGTAAAAGATGCACCTTATACAGGCTGAACACTTCAAGTTCATTGTGAACATGTATGTAATGGATGATGAAGGACTGCAAATTGAAGTGCCAGTCTAGTCCACTGGCTTCTTGAAAAGAGAAGAAACATGATATATCACCCTTGAATTTATATACATCACAACTAAAAGCACAAAACTTGATGGAGAAAACAGGTTCACCCTCACAAAGCTTCTGTTCTGCAAGTATCTAACACTACATAGGCTCAATCTAACTGAAGGACCAGTTCCTCTTTGAAAAGTATCAGCGGAGCATTAGGCCATAAATAAGAGTTAAAGGGGGAAAAAACCAAAACACCAAATTCTGCCTTCTTACAGTACAAAATTGAAACCTGCATGGTTAAAGTAATTTTGCAATGTTTACTTCTAGGGACCACAAAGCTACATCTTCTACAAGGATTCGCCTAAATCTTAAGACAACTTGTTTCAAGCTCCTCTAGCTCAGTATCCTTTTGACTCATAAAGGAAAGCATTTCATTTCTTTTAGGACACACCTCATTGCCACAAGATGGTATCTCCTGCCACAAAACATTACATACATACACACTGGTTAGGTCTGAAGCACATTACTTACCTATCTGGACATCATGAGTCATTACTAACAATCACCTTCTCCAGTGGTAATAGAAGAATGAATTCCTAGTCTTATTGTCAGGCTCTTTAAAAGGTTTTTTTACGAGGATATGAGAATAGGAGAACCTCAGCACACGCAAAAGATGACAAACTTGTGGGTTTAAAGAGAGCTAGTCATAAAACTTGACCTAGAAAGTGTGTTTCCAACTTAGGTAGAGAGGGGGGGAAAAAAACCAAACCAGCCACTAAGGCTTGCAAGACACTCCTTGTTTCTCCAGAGGAATGTGGAGTATCCCGCTCCTATCTTGTGCTACAGCAAAACAAAACATGACCGAGGAGAGAGGAGTGAAGGCTTTAAAGTATTTTTTCCTAAAGTATGGAGAAATCCAACTTATTCTAGCCCTTAATTTTGAAGAAGCATGCACTCTTAATACCGGCACCTCAATAGAAAGCAGCTCTCCCTCTGCACAGACTATTACTCCCAGGAAGCTGCCACCCAGCATAAGCAACACCCCGGGCAAAACAAACCAGACACCGAGGACATCTGCAAGCCTCTGCCGAGCATGTGACTGCGAGGCCACTCACATGCACCGGGCATTGCATAACCCGGGCCCGCCGCGGCACCCCGGGGGCAGCGCAGGGCCCGGGGCGGACACGGGCAGGGGGTGAGCCCGCATGAGCCTCGCCGGTGCTCCCCCCGGGGCTGCCGTGCCACCGGCCCTCACCCCGCCAGGGACTGTGGGGGGACGGCGAGGGGGCCCCCCGGCCTCACCCGGGACACCGCCGGCCTCACCCAGCCCAGCCCCGCCGCCCGGGACAGCCCCGGTTCCTCCCACCCACAGCACCCCGCTCCCCACGGTGCTGGGAGCGCCGGCATCCCTCACCCCGCGGCGACCCGCCCGGGAGGCACCCACCCGCACGGGCGACAGCAGCAGGAGAAGGAGCAGGCCGAGGCCGCCCCGCCCGGGGCTGCCTTGCAGGGTGCCCATGGCTCTGGGGGCTCCGGGCGGCAGCTCCGAGCGGCAGGAGGACGGGCAGGGGTAGTGGCGCCAGCGCAGCTCCGGAAGGGCCGCCCTCGCCTGCCCGGGCCGTGCCGGGACCGCCCTTCGGGGGGCGGCCCGGGACACGCCCTCGCCCCGCCGCCAACCGCGGCCGCCGCACCGCCCCCGGCCCCGCCTGCCCGGGCTCCGCCTCCCCCGGCTGCTCTGGCACCGCCTGCCCCGGCTCCCTTTGCCCAGGAAACGCCTGCTTCAGCTCCCCGGGCACCGCAGCCCTCGGCACCTTTTGCTCGGGCACCGCCTGTCCGTGCACCGTCAGCCCCGGGCCTCTTGGGCCCAGCTCGGCCTCTGCGCCCATCAGGGCCGGGCCGGCCCGCTCGGCCCACAGCACTCGGCAGGGTGGCGGCGGGAAGCTCGTCCCGATAGCGGAGGAAGTGTTAGTGGCGTAGTTTCTGAATCCGCAAAAGTCGCTTTAAACACCCCCCACCGTGTCTGGCTTTGACCTCAACTTGGCTTTCAGGGCCGCGGGGCCGCTGCCCGGGACACACCGTGTCGCAGTCGGCAGTCCGGCGAGCGCTGGTCGTCTGATCAATCTGGGCTCTGTTCGGGGTCAGTCTGGGACCTGGCCGGGAGGCGGCACGCTGAAAGCAGGGCGGCAGGCATTCCCTCTCGGATCTCCCCGCCTCGTTACTGCCTTAGCCGAGGCTTTGTTGCAGTTACAATGCACATTGCGCTGCTGGAATAAATCATGTGATTTAGCTGACATTGCCATCTGCTGACAAAAACGCAGGCTAGTCTGGGTGTCACAGCCTCGCGGGCTAACGTGTTGGCCGGGGGGACCTCCTGGGCGTCACGTAATCCCACTTTCCGCTGAGAACAGAATCCTGTTAGAGCAGGTGGCTCGGAATTGTCTGGTCGCATTATGAATAGCTTCAGAGATGGAGATTTCACAGCCTCTTTGGGCAAACTGTTCCACCCACTTACAGCAAAAGGTTTTTCTTGTATCTAAAGAGGCTCTTCTATGTTCCAGCTTGAAGCTTTTGCCTCTTACGCTGTCAAGGTGCTTGCCTGAGAGGAATGTGGCTCCCCCTTCTCTAAAATGGCCCGTTTGGGAGCTGCAGAGAGCAGTGAGATGTCCCCAGAGCCAGCTTTCTGCTTAGGGCTGAGCAAACACAGCCCACGTGCTCCAGCAGCCCTGGCTGTCGTGATGGCAGTAAAATGGATTTGCTCCAGGATGTCAGTGTCTTTATTTTTTGTTTTGTTCTGGGAAGCCCAAACTAGGGCACAGTACTCTAGCCTTAGAGAGGAATAACGCCAACCCTCGACCTGTTGCCTTGCTGATGATACATCCTGCTGACTCACGGTCAGCATCTCAGCCAGCCCAACCACCCCAGTCTTTTCTGTCAAACTGTTTTCCATCTAGCTGCTGCCCAGCTTGTACTTTTCTGTGTGGTTATTCAATCCCAGGTGAGGGACTTGGCATTTGACAAATGCAAAACAAAGTCAGAGTACTTAAAGTTACATTGTATTTTAATTTTCATGTAATAAATTAAAAAATTATTCAGGACTATGCAGTGTGATCCTAGAAGCAGGGGAACAAGTTGCCACATTTTCTAGGCACTCCACATAGGCAGAAGATGCAGTTGGCATACCTTGCATAGCTACAAGTTAAAATTAATGCAAGAACTTTGTTTCAATGCTTATGAAAAAGGTGAAAGATAGCAAAACTGACTGCAGAGAAATGGCAATTTCTCTCTGAATGAATTACATAGTCAATAACTGATTGAAGAATCATAGGTAAATCCCCGGCTATAATGAAAAACAAGCAAAAAGGAAGTTATTGCAATGACAATTTCCATTGTAAATGAATTAAATCCATAACAACACACTTGATACCACCTACAGCATAAACAGAGAAAAGAGGTAGTATTTAAATATTTATCTAGCTCTCTTATGGATATCTCTAGATGGCTGTCTAAATTCACATTGTTATTCTGGTGCAATCCCTCAGAGTGCTGCCTTTTTGCTGAAGTCAAGTGGTGTAGGTATGAAGACTGATTAACAAACATTGAAATCTTGCATAATGATGGAGGCAGAAACTCAAACATGTATCTATTTTCATGTGGCCTCTGTACCCTCGCAGCCAGGTGACCAGAGCAGGATATGTCTTCAGTCCTGCTGCAGCCACCAGTCTTGGTCACAGCTCTAAGCCACATTTTGGGGATGAACATGCAGAGCTGTCCCTAGATGCTCATGGGAATTTAAGTTGCATGAGTGTTATTGATGACAAAACTGGCACCATTGACTGTGTCATCTTAAGATTATCGTGTTCCTTACGGGCAGGGAAAAAGTAGCCCTGAAAAGTTAATCCAGGTCAGTGCTGCCAACAGCTCATTGCCTTGTCTGTGATACACATGGCCCAAAAGAGACCATTCCCATTCCCAGTTGCTCTTTTAGAAGGACATTTATTGTTATCTTTTATAAGGTTCCCTTTTGAATTTAGGATTATACATTCCTGTTAGGGACTGTCCATAGGGAAGGTTAATGGGGAATACTTATTCTGGTTCTCACCAGCATATACAAAACTGATTTTTCCTGCCTGGAAGAAAAGGCCATTACTAATTGATTGAACAAATCCTTTAATTAATTGTTCACTAGGGTCAGATTGGCCTTTTCCCTCACTGGATACCCCAAATGATGTAAAGTTGCACACCAGGAAGCTCATGTAAAATAACTGCCAGCTTTGTTCTGTTCTGTGCCTTTGAGAGGAAGCCCTGAGTGTTGTCTTCAAAGATGGAGGTCTTACTGTGTATCCATCCCTTTACTCAATGCAGGAATTAAACTTGTGTTACCACTTCCACTAGAAACTGAAGCACCTAGTGGTAATGATCTTGCAATTTCTAGATGGCTATCTGTGTGAACAATTACTTGTATATACCAAAGGAAACACATTACATGATCCCTTTGCAGCAAAACCAATTAAAATGTCCATCACTGTTTATTCCCCATAATTTTTTACGAGCCTTCATTATTTCTATTGCAATAGCGCCCAGAGGGAATTGCAAGAATTTGGAGCTATGGTAGGCAACACCTTGCACATGGGAATGCGCAATATTCTCCTTGGATGTCTTGCAATCTTTGTGCAGACAAGCTGCAACAGGTGAGTGAGAAGTTTCACCCAGTTTCTCACACCTCCGTGTTTTTTGTAGACCCGGATGAAACCACTATAGCTTGTTCCAGGACTGTTTTTCCAGCTGAACCAGAATAATGCTAGTACTAAGCAGACCTGGTGTTTCTCATTTGGTGGTGTAAGTGAATCATATTCTTTTCATCAGCTGTCATTTGTCCGCCTTCCTCACATGTGGAGGCCTGCTTGGCTTTTTATTATACGTGACTCAATGTACCTGTTACTTCGGTTAGATGCTCGTGGCTTCAGATTAACCATGTGGGATCAAATCAGAGCCCGATGCTGCCAGTACTCAATTAAATGTACAAGTTGCATGTCAGGTGATGCTTAATCAAGTCTGTTCCTCATCTTTTCATTTATCTGCCCTAGTGTATTTTGCTCTACCAACCCCTTGCTGGTCTGTCCCTAACTAACCTGAGAAAGTCCTATAGTCACTCTTTAAGGTGACATCCTTTCTGCATTTATCGTTCAAGTAATTGAAACTTTTTTCATTTTTATTATAATCAGTTAAAGTTATTTATTGTCTTGAAGCAAAAGCTTGGGACTTGAGTTCAATTGATTCAATGTTTGTTCCAGTTTTGCTACAAACTTGCTGGATGATCCGGGCAGGTCCCAGCCTATGCAGTGCAATTTCCTCTTCTGTAAAGTGGTGCCAATGGCATGGCAACATGTGGCCTAAGAGCTCCAAAACCAGATGTCAACCACTGAGCTGTTGAAGGAAATCGCTGTAGAAATGCATCTATTACAGCACAGTCTGGAAACACTCTGCACCTGTTGCTGTGAGCAAATATGTGCAGTATGTACTCATGCCAGACACTGTGCATAAGCAGTGATAACGCTGACAAATTCAAAGTTTGACCTACTAACAGCTGTGTATGGTTTGCATTAACATAAATTTATGAACTGAACTCCTGTAGCACCATGCTGCCACTCAGTGAGGAAGCCAGGATTTGTTGTCAAAGTGGAGAAAATGGGAAGAACTGTCACAAAGGAGTCCCTAAGGGCACTACTGAAATTTGACATGAGGAACAGGAGAGGGGTTTATGAGCTACAGTTCACCTGAAGAAAAGCCTGATTATGATTAGACTTGAAGACATTTTGTAAGTTTTATAAGTTTGTCCCAGTGAATGGGCTCTGATGCAGTAGCATAGCCAAGGCACCAAGGCAATGCATGCAGAGACTGTTCTTGGAGTCTCAGAAAGTGGTGTAATTCTTCTGCCTCTTCCTGTGATATAGTCCAGCCAAGCAAATAATGAGGTTCTGATATCACTTTTCCAATGGGGTTATCCAGCCTATATCCATATGCTGGATGCAAAGTAAGCATGTATGCATGTGTATGTATATATCACACAAGAACATGCTAGCACACTATATATGAAATTGCAAACTATTCCAGGTCTGCATTGCAGGTTAGTGTCATGCTCCATCCATGCATCCAAGCCAATGAAACAGCTCCACAGAAAAAAGTTGCATCCCTTGTTCCTTCCTGTTTTAGCTGTATTCTCCACCAGCACATCCCAGATGGCTCTGCTGATCCCTGCTCCCCGGCCAGGTGCAGCACTGCAGAGTCTTTGTGCCAGTTCTGGTCCCTTGACATAGAAGCAGGACATTAAAGCATTAGTCCAGCTAAAATGCCTTGTCAACACTGTGAGAGCAAAATGGATTATGTAGAGACAACTTAAGTATGTGTCTCAGATTTCATTTTGCTGTGCAGCTACAGTTGCCAGGCATATGGTCTTGTTATTCATCTCCTGAGAGTTAGCATCTCTCTAAGTCACTGAGGAGATGAAGCAAAAGGTACATTGATTCATATATGTTAACATCAAGGGGACTATTATGATCACATGTTAGTTCCTGCATATCATATAATTTCATCCAGTAATTTCTGCATAGAACACAAAATGTTTCAGGTGAAACACATCTTTCAGAACTAAAAATAATTGTTTGTTGGTCTTTTTAAAATTCAAGTGATGAAGGAATCACATCAACAATTTGTTTCTTAAATAATTATCCTCACTCTTGAAAATCCACAGCTTTGAATTTGAATTTGTCTAGTTTCAGCTTCTTGATATTGTTCTGATATGCTTTCATGAGCAAAATTAAGGAGCTTTCCACTCCCAGAAATCATCCTTTGTAGTGATTTAGGTCATGAACAAGTCACAACACTTTTCTTTGATATTCTCTGAATAGATTCTACTGAGCAGTGGTTGTAGGAATTTTTGATGATGACTTAAAACATAGCTCAACATAACAGGAAATTGTAGGAGAATAGGGCAAAAAGCCTGGGATGTCAAATACAGGGTCAAAAATATGGTTTTCAGTATAAACTCTTGTCCACTTTTATAAAGCACAAAGCCCACTGCACACCATAAGCATATCAACAGAGTGTTGACTTTTTATTTTAACTGAAGTATGTCAGATCAGTGTAAGGGCCAGTTTTACATTTAGGAATAATAACAGAAGCACCAAGACATGTTTGACATAAAGTACAGTCTTATTCCTTTGATTCCTATGTTGCTTTTTATAATCTTCCCTTCAGACAGATCTGACCTAATGGGTAATAATGTTGCAGGGAATTTGTCAGTGATGTCTGGATCTTTGAAGCAAACCCTGTTTTGTCACACTAAATTAAGTTTTCCTGTTTCTGAAGCCAGGGTACCTTTTTTCTTTTCCCCCCATAAATGCTATCTCTTCTGTGAAGACTGAGAAAACAATAAAAGTCTAATCAATCAAATGGAATAGAACAAATAGTTTTTGCATAAATAGGAAACTAATTCTGGTATTGTACAAAGAGAAAGAGTAGAATACAGAAGAACAGAAAGAAATACTGAAGTCTGCAGAACAAGATAATCTAAGTATGTATTTTTATTGAAACGATGGCATGGAAAAATGTGTTTTAGCAAAGCAACACTCTTGTTGCATAGTATTAATCTTACATGGAATTGCATAAATTTGTATATATTTTATCAAATTCATAAAAAATCAGGTCAAAACAAACTGTGGAATTCAGAAATGTACGAAACTATCATGATATTCCCAAGGGCCAAAAGCAGAGCTGCTGTGAGAAGGCACAACTCCATTTAGTCCCAGGTGTGTAGTACAATATTCTGTTGTTGGAAAAAGGAGCCTTGTGTGTTATCTTTGGTTAGGCTCCTAGCAAATGCTAACATCTTAACACCGATGAATCAAGAGTTCCAGGTAAGGGCTGTACTTTATGTCCATTCAGCGTTGACATCAAATTAAGTACAAATGGACTGGGGTCTGTGCTACTCCATTCTCTGTACTACAATTCTGAAATTTCTGAGACAACAGAGTTGGTTAGCTTATGGATTTTCCAGTAGTCACCAAGACTGCCTGAATAAAGAAGTGTGAATTATTCTTGCAATTAGCTCTGACTCTTAGGCAGATAATCATCATTGTTAAGTGCATTAAATACGACCTGCAGCTATTTGATCTTGTGCTCTAATCCTCTCAGCTCTTCTAAACTAAACAAAGGTGGGTGGATCAATAGTGACATGATTTCATTCCAGAAAAAGAACATGTGCAAGTCAAGAGGTACAACACTGTCTTTTGTATCATTACTAAATACATGTCCCTGCATACTGCACTGCAGTGATCATCTAAATTAAGAACTCCACGTATTTGAGTTCTCTGAGGCTACACCATTACCATGTCACTCATGGGATGCTACTTCTCCCTATACCCTTGAGCTTTTCCTTATGCTCTTCCCCATCTTACAATGCCTTGGCACTCGTGAAATAAAAGAAAGATGCCCTATACTTTTCCTCAACTCATTGGTGTAGCCTGTTGTTTGGCTGTACATCCTTTTTACCCACTTGCAGCTGATGGGAAGTCACCAAGCTAATAGCACCTGCCTAAATCCCATGTGGAGAGGACAGCAGGCTGGGCCCTTGGATCTCAATGGGCAGAAAGGTAACCCTAAAACCAGTGTGCTAGTGGAGCTGATTCTTTTGGGGTGTAAGATGCGTATGTATATGGCACTTTCTGAGGAAAAGAAACTCCCAAACCTAACCCAAACCTCAATTTGGCCTGTCATCCTGTCCCAGTTCTATTTCACATCATTATATTGTACCAGGATTCATCCTGCTATTTATGAAATAAATTTGGTGCCCCTTAATTTCTAGTCAAAATTTACTTGTCTGTTGACAGGAACTGATGAAGACCTGCTGCATTTCACTGGCATGTGAATGGAATCATCTATTTCCTTCCTTCCCTCAGCAATGCATTTCAAGAATTTACAAAGGAAAGTGTGTCCACAGAGCACTTTGAAAGCCTTACACAAAAGGCACCACAACTATGAAAAGAACTACTGTAAATATTAGTGAATCACTTCAGCCATCAAGGGAAAGCAGGTTTCTATTTCAGAACAACCACCAACCCACAGCAGTATTTACTGAGCACTTTAAGGGTAACAATAGCTACATAAATACTAAGAATTATTAAGGTTTCTTTGTGAAAAGGTTAATTGCACGGTGATAAACACTATTGCAACTTTCAAGCCCATGTACAGGCAGAATAAGCACCTTTTGATTAGAGGGAACCCAAAACTAAAACCAGCCCTTCCTCCAAACGCTCCAAGACGAAACAAATGCTCCCAACAGGAAAGTTTCTACTAAAAGTTGTGTTTTGGTTGAATAGTGTCTTTGCTGAAGCTAGATTGTACTTCAGCCTCAACAGGGCAGAGGAGACTTGACTGCCAGTTCTCCACCATGAGGACCTCCAACACAGCCTGTGTGCTGTATCAGCCAGCCCTAAGCAGAGTGAGGAGAGCAACAAGCCTCTCCCTTCAATCTGTGCTAGCCCTACATTTCAAATTTTGTTTAGAAATAAGAAAAGCCAGTTATATCCCAATATCCCTCACCAAAAAAAAAGAACGAGGACCTGGTAACTGCATCCTCTCAGAAGAAGATGAGCAGATGCTCTGTACAGGACACAGCACCCCAGGTGTTCTTCACATGTTTCACAAGAGCCCTGGCTGCAGTGACCATTCACGAAGTCAGCTGGACACAGGACTTGGAAAGTCCTACTCTAAATGGTGGGGAGCAGACATGCAACTCCCATGGACAGGCATAGTTGACGAAGCTCTTTGCTGAGTAGCTGCCTGCTTCAGGATGAGATGACTGAAGAAAGTAAGCCTGTCAGAAAGGAGTGGCCATGAGCAGCTACTGGACACTTGCATATTGTTGTCTCAGCTACTTCAGCTGTTGCAGAACCACTGTTGGCTTGCCTTGTCCTCTCTCCTATGCTCTGCTATCTGGAAAAAATAGGAGCCCCTCACCAACAGTGGCTGCTACCACATTTTTTAGGAAGACTGCTTGATCACTGCAGCCCACCTGATACTAAGAGTATTTACTGCATGGCTACTTAAAACCTTCTAATAATTATTCACCTTCTTCACCAATATGAAAGAGCTTTTCATCTTGAGAGTGTGGTTGTTCCCAATTGTTGATCTGAAGAAAATTCAGGGAGAAAGTTCAATACTGAGACCAGGCTGCCTAGAGTTCTTCTAGTGTTCTCCAAAAACAATATGTTCATCTTCAGCTCACTGGAAGCTTCAAATAAAGCTGTCATCTCCAGTGCTGTTTGTTAAAGAAGTTAGAATGCAGTCCCATGTAATGCTGTGCAACTTAAGTTCCCAATAAGGCTCTTGAGATTTCTGCATGATCAGTATTTTTTAGTCTTTTGCAGAACTTAACCCTGCATACAGTCATCCTCTAAGCATCTTGCATAATTCTTTGGTTCTGTACCAGTTCATCTGCAAGTTTCTCTTAGGCACAACATTATTTTAATTTAAAAACGCAGCAGCATAAATTACCCAAACAAATAGACTTTTCTAGTGTCTTATTACATTGCTGGAAAACTTCGGAACTTTCCTCTTTAATGCTGAATAGAAATTGAATAGCAATTCCAGCATGCAAGCAAAGGTACACCCACTTCTGTTCTCTTCACCAGAACATTAACTTCTTATCTTACTCACAGAAAGAATAACTTTACTATTTGGTAATATATATGGCTAATTTTCACTACATAAATTACATTCATTTGTGCTAGCTCAGTAAAAGATTTCCTTTAACTCACAAAAGCAATAGTGCCACAGTTCAGCTGAATCCTAGGCAGACATTTTTTATGCAAGAAATATTTCATTTCCTTACAATCTTTGAAGGCAGATTAAGTGCCTGAATTTATGTACTGAACTAACTTGTTACCCCAACTCGTTGTAAATTAATCTCTAATGTTTTTGTGGCCAACAAGACATGGGATATACTGTTTACACTGCAAGAAATGACTGAGTTTTAATGGGGTGTCTTACAGTAACATGGTTAAAACATAGCTATTCACAAACCACCTGCAATTTGCACTGCCTTCCCCACACAGGCACTAGTAGCATGTCTAAGTGTCTTAACCACAACAAAGGCCAAAAATGCTGTTGATAGTTCATTTTCCATACCTGCATTAATTAGTGGGCCTGTTCAAGTATGGCTACATGTTACCATCTCACCAGCTGTTGAAACAGCTGTACACTGTGCACTTCTCCCTTAGCTCATGTCACAGACCTGGGGAATAAGTGTGTTGCATAGTAGCTGTGGGTACTAAACCATTGTGTCATATACCTGTGGGTGCCAAATATATGTATAGCACTTGTATAGTGCCTGTGCCGTTTGTTGTGCCCAACAGCTAAATTTCTGATGCACTTGCGCCAGTGGATTTACATCCCAGTTGGTTTTCTCAGTAACTGGTCCTCCCCTAGCACAGAAATGCACATCCATAGACTGTAAATTTGGGGATGGATCCTCTTAGCACTGCAGAGGCATTGCAAAATGTTACCAACTGCTCCACTGTGTTTCTGTTGCTGGACAGATTGACAGATCATGATGCTACAACTGAGAAGACGTGTCCTTGTTATTAATTTGGTTCGTAGCTTTTGGCATCATTTGTAGTGCTTTTGATCATTTTTATGGAGTTTCATGTAGTAGCCAAAAATGTTACCAAAATCCTGGGCTGGCAGGATGACTTGCTGCGTTGTTGTGATGTTGCAGGCAGGATCTCATCTCTAGCCTCACGTGGTGCTTGGAGGTAGAGAGGAATGGTCTGTCACCAAAGGGAGGGCAGCAGCACCGTGGGCCTGTGCCAGGACCAACTGAATCCAAACAGCTGCAAAGTCTGGGCATCCTTCTGCCAAAAGGGCCGAGTGCTCCCAACCCACACGTTACAGGTGTGTGGCCATGGCAGTATGGGATGCGTGTCTGAAAGAGCAGGAGAGCTTGCCTGTGTGGGGATGTGTGTTCTGCAGGTGTGGAGGAGCAAACGTCGGTGCTGGCACCTGTGGGATCCTGTAGTACAGGCAGGGCTGTGCTGCAAACGCAGCCAACCCCTGGGCCAACCCCTGCTCTCGTCACTGTCCTGTGTCCAGCGATGCCAGGCAGAGGCCCTAGCTTGTGGTGACCCTGTGACAAGGGCATCGTGCATTCAGGGAGCGTGTACCAGAGAGGCTAATCAGTTCTGTAAACTGTTCCAACAGGCCCTTCTTGGGCAACCTAGGTTTACTGGCATGCTACTGTGGTCAGGGCACATCTCTGTCAAACCGCCTGCATTAGCTTTTCCTTTGCTTTTCCTTTGCACGGAGGAGTCGGAGGATGCGTTCATTTTTTGTTAGTTCTGCTGGCAGTTCATTTGCCTGGAACAAAAAACTTTGAGGTAAGCAGAAATGAAAAGAGTATTTCCCAAACATGGTTTAAAAGCATTAAACTCAAATGAAGATGGAACTGGGCATTATAATGATGTGGGTCTTTTCAGTATTGTCTCCACCACTGTTGAAGATATCTTAAGAAATTATCTTTCAGTGTGCAAGTCTCACTTAAGTCTTCAAAATAATCCCAAAGTGGAATTTGAGCAGTTTATTTTGTGCTAACTGTCCAGGTTAAATTGTATGCCTTGGGCTCCCTATGCCTCAGCCACAAAAGTAAGAGAGACCATAGCTGCTGATTTTTTTGGGAAAATGAGGCAGGTCTTTATGCACTAAAGTCCATAAAAATCCAAGGGAAGACTTCCATTGCTATGAAATAGTGCTATGCTGTAAGATCGGTATTAGAATATGAGTTGGGGTGGGTTTTTTTTTCTTTTTTGTTTTTTTAATTTATTGAATACAATTTTGGTAACATAAAGCATTTATAATGAAGAGACTTCTGAAAAGCAGTAATTCTGTCCTGCAGATATACCCTGTTGTGCTAAATTGCATGCAATTTTTAAAAAAAGTGAAAAAATCAGTAGGAGAGGTTACAGCCAAAGACTTTCTTATGCTATATACCCTGCTGCTGCAAATCACGATCAATAGCAGAAGAATCTTGTACATTGTTTGGATTATGGTGTCAAACCAAAATGCATATTAATGCAAACTACTGTGTGAACAGCATTAACTCTGCTGCCATCAAGTGGAAAAATAAAGAAATTAACAGCCACGAATACATTAAATGAGCAAAATATTTAGAAGGTATGTGCTGGATTACTTGTATTGCAAAATTTTGTTCACATAGGCGTAAACCAGAAGTTAACACCAGACCATCCATTCACACCTTAATAAACTCAGCTATATATCAAACACTATCAGCAAATAGCTCAGAAACACACATCAGAGGAAAATATTTTCATGGAAATTATCAAAAATAAAAGGTAAAACACTCTTCAGAATAAAACCAAGATAGGAATTGTACAGATAAGTTGCTGTTATAAAAAGAATGAAAAAATAATTTAACAATCTAACAGATTTACAATAAGACATGGTAAAGATGCATGTAATCTGGGACTGAAATTTTTTTTGTATTAGCAATGCCCTGTATTCTAACCAAGTTTTCTTATCAAAGGTACCCTGATACCCATTTTTATTTCTGCAGAAATATCCTCCTTATATGTATGTATGGAGACATGAATATAACTTATGACTTATCAGAGTAACAGATTACTGTTTCCCTAAAATGCAAACTAGCTAGTGCATGACTAGTTATAGTTAACAATTTAACCTGTGTGCTCTAGTGAGTGAGTGCATACTTTGGTTTATTCTCAGATTGATGTACCTTCTCGAGAGCTGGCATTGCCAGTGGCCCTGTCTAGTACCCTTATAGGTGCTTGTATACAGAAATGAATAGACTAAACGGTGGTGCTTCAGGAGAGGATCAAGAGGCAGCCATGGAGCAACACAGAAACATGGGCTGCCCACACCTCCATGGCACATACAGCTCCACTGCTCAGTGATCCCCACTTGCTCCTCACCCAGGAGGACGGCATGCCAGGACGTACCTTGTTCCTCAGGCATGGATCTGCTCCTGCTTCGAGGAGCAGTGCCACTGTCCTCACATTGCCACTCAGGACGGCTGCGTGGAGAGCAGAGGTCCCATTCTAGAAATATCAATGGAGGTGTTTGTACCATACATGGGAAGAAAGCAAAAGGCATTGAAACATAAATATTTTTAAAGAATAAACCTAGGAAGGAGAAAGAAGTAACAGAGAAGAGATTAGGTCATCAAGGGCATAGTGCCTGATTTAGACAGGGTGTTGGCAGGCTAGGAGGCTATAAAGGGGGTGATTTTAAATGCTTTAATAAAAATGAGAGTCACGTGCACTTTACCACAGCAATATTTTCTTTTAAAAATTACCCTTGCCAATAGATTAGGGGTGAAATGAACACAGCACTGGCTTCTGCCTGGCAAAATCAGTCATTAGCAAGTGAAACAGAAGCGCAAGCAGTAATGGAAACCATCTGTGCATTTTATCTTCGTTCTGAGATGATTAATGGCCTCAGTGTCAGACAGCTGAGTGGTGGGTTTTTTTATGGCTGGCCTTTTCTTCACGGTTGCAAACTGACTGTTTGAATAAGTGTGGAAGCTATTTCATATTTGTAATTAACAACTAAGTCAATGCCACCTACATTACCAAGTACATCAAAACTGCCAATCTGTGGCATGCACAGAGGCTATCAAAGTATGTGATTTACAGACATAAAATTAGGTCAGCTCTTAAAAAGCAGCTTCCAGATATCTGTTGTTTTTCAAGTCACTTTATGAATTCAGAGGAAAACAAAATCAGCAGAGAATCTGCTCACAAGATATCTCTAAGGACACTGCTTTATTAACTAAATGCAATAGAGAGTGGGGTATAATGCTAAAAACCGCACTGTCAAGAGCAATCAATTTTCAGTAGAAATAAAATCAGGTGACAAAAAGCAGGAGGATTCCTTCTATGAGACAATGTGCTTCCTCATTCCAAAAATAAATTCCCTGTTTTGTTTGAAAAGATTCAGTTCTGTGCGACAGTAAAGGCTAAGTAAGACAATTTAATTTTTTCTTGACTTATTTTTGGGCCCAATCTCCTATGGTTTTCCACTAGCATAGTCATAAATGCCAGGTCTTTCATCAGACCCTTTGTTGTCTTGACATTCTGCCTAAAAATCTGTGTGTTTCACTACTAACCTTCAGCAGGCCAAGGGTGGGAGAGAATTTCAGCAACTCTTCTATCACATTGTTGTATCCTTTAATAGCAGCCTTCAGTAAGGCAGTCGTGCCGTCCTTTAAAAGAGGGAGTAGGTCAGTTCAGTTGTTACTGATGCTTTACCTGCATTCCCCTTGGCTGGAGCAATACACTGGCTTTCCCCCACACCTCTGACAGGAGGGACTCCTCTGCTCATCATCTTTGAGGAGGCACCTCCACAGCATGTGCTGCTGGTTTTAGGGTACCTGGAGGATTGTTCCTCTGGCTGGTAAAAAATTAGGGGTAAAATGAACCAGTGCCATCATATATCATATTTGTATCTCATCTACATGGACGTTTCCATTCCCTAATTCCAGAAGGTACCTTCAGGAAGCTGCCTCAGACACAGCAGGAAAAAGGAAACCCATGGTGGGCCTTTCCAGACAAACAGGATGGACTCTGGGGACCCCAGGCCTCCAGAAAGACAGACTTACAGCTCTCAAAAAAGCTAGGAAGCATTAAGCTGCAGAGAGAGAGCAGGAAAAGTGCTACTCACATCCCTCGCAGCATCTCGCTCAGCACCCCGGAGCAGCATTACTCGCACCACTTCACTGTGACCCATCTGTGAGGCAATCCACAAGGGAGCTGTCCCATCCTGCAAGCAAAATAACACTGCTAATGGTTTCACTTTGATGTCCTGTGCTCTCTGATATTTTACTGCCCAAGCCTACTGGAATGGATGTACTTCAATTACTCAATGAAATCCTGCATCACAGGGAGACATACACAGAGCTGTGTCCAAAAGCACCTGGGAGGTTGGTGTATCAAGTTAGAACTGCTTCAGTTTGTGGAGTAAAGCCATCCTTACCTGCTTTCCCTTGCATAGTTGGCCATAAATGTACACTGCTGTGTGAACAGTTAAAGCCCAGTCTGGCTCCAGCTGTGCCTAAAATACATGGGGAAGTTTGAAACACAAAGGCTAAAGTTATCCTGTGTACTTTGAACTCTAGGTGGTTAGATGTGACAGAAGATACAGACAAACTTCAGCATGCATAGGCAGATTCTGCAGCTGGGTGTCTGTATACAGGGAATGAAAGCTGTTTACAGAAGCTAGGGAGCAATGCAAGGTGACCACCAACTTTCAATATAAGGTTACATTATTCACCCTCAAGGAATCTGGTAAAAATGTCCTGCTGTACAGTGATGGTGAGTATTTCACAAATTTTATCTTCAAGAACTCCACTAGAAAACAGGGCAATTATCAAGGAATCCAGCATGAAGCGATCTGGTTTGGAAAAATTGTCCTATGCAAGCACTATTTGAGCATAAACCCCCAGAAAATGGAATGTGCTTTCAGAATAAGCTAAATTTTGTGATGGATTTCCATCCTAAAGGCAAAAGCAAGTTGAAGCGCTACAAGTATTTCTCACTGCAATTAGAATTTAGTTTTGTGTCTTTTCTTCCTTTTGCTTTTAAATGGCCTGATCCTCCAGACTGCAGGAGGACTCCAGCAGTTATGTGGTGCCAAACTGATTCTTGTGGGCCTTTAACAAAAGGCTTTGCCTGTTTGGACTTCAACACAGAAGTGAGGCCTCACATTGCAGGGTGCCTGCTTCTGCCTTCAGTACTTGCCAGCTCCCCTCACCACCCTTAGCAGCCTGAAGACTTGGCCTGAAAATGGGAGACAAAATATACTGAGGCTTCCAAAAGAGCCTTAATGAGAAGTTTCAGAAGAAATCAACTTTTTACTTTAAATAAAGTATTTCCACCTTGATCAAAGGAGTGATCCCTCTCCTCAGTGCCAACTGACTTGCTCGTGCACTCCAGAAAACCACTGTTGAACCATTTCTCTGCTTTCTATGGGCTAGACTTAATCCCTTTGAGGAAACAGAAGAGTTATTCCTCCCTTTGATATGTTCTGGGCTTTTCTTTTTCTGCTTCCGAGAAAGAGCAAATGCACATCCTGAGATCTCTAGTATTCTAAAATGGTGAGGAACAGGATCTTTGACCACTCTTGTATAATTTCTCTATAAATCAACTAATTGAAATTAGTGACTGACCTCATTCTAGTATATAACAGGATATATCCTGTTAATACAAGGAGTGTTCTTTGTGATTCAAAAATAACAAAGGTTGTCTTGTATACAGCATATGTGATGTTAATGTGATGGCAAAAACTGTCCCTCTCCAATTCATAGTGTTTTCCCTACCAGTAAGCTGACACTTCATATTTTTCTAATCTGCCCCCACCAGAGGGCTCTAGAAAATAGCAAGAAGGACACTGAAAAAGCCTATAAAACTTGGAAAATATCTGAGTGCTGCCTACACAATTCAATCTGTGTGAAGAAACAATGTTGTGCAAATCCATGCTTGTATTTACACATGAAATGCAAACACAAGCTCAGCACAGGGAACACAGCAGCTTTTTTTTACTCACAGTGAAGTTTGTAAGAACAACTCTTATTTTCAAGTATAAATGAAAAGGAGCAGAAAGAAATAAAAGCGTTGGGTAACATCACTGCTACCATTAAGTGTCCTTAATAGTACTGCTGTTAGACATCATTCTTGGCGTCTCAGTTATAGGCTAGAGACAAAACCACATTACGAGAAAGATTGGCTGTGTTGGAGAACTTAGTCTGAAGAGAAGAAAGATGCTAAAGTTGATGGTGGGCTCACACTAACTATGGTCATCTTCTTTCTCTTAAGCAAATAGCATCTAGCATGCAAATGTATATATTTATATACAGCATTCTGTCCATTTTCATGTTGGTGAATGGTGCAAAAGAGACATTACATTTTACTAAGAGGTCACATGAGAATTCAAGTCTAAACAAATATTAGGGATTGGAGATGACTCAGGAGGAAAGTCCAAAAACTACTTTCCTTTCCTTGTCCCTCTGCCCACCCAGTAGACTCCAGACCATGACATTCCTAGAACAATGTTAAATAACCCATACGTTTGTAAGCTGTTCTTTTTTCCATCTCTAATTACAAACTAGCATATATGGACAACACCTTATTATATCCAGCAGCCAGTGGTTCCAAAGATACTCTGACTGAAATTCCTGATGCTATTTCTCTTACCCATTAACTAATTACCTAGCTTTGCAGCTTTGAATCTCAACTTTTGCTTACGGCTTGAAGTTTTAGAAAAGGCCAGAGTAGGGTGGGAGGTGAAAACCCCCTCAAATTGCCAGCAGGGACTTTCAGGGGCAGAGACTCCCTACTCTCAGGCTACTCAGTGTCATCGCCTCCACCGCTGTGCCCATCAGTCCACTTGCACCACTACGCATGATTTGCTGATAGCAAACAGCTTCTTTGAAATCCACTCTATGTAGGTTTACTGGTTTACATGTAAGTGTATTTGCATATCGCATGGTAAGAAAAAAAATCATTAATTTTCAGATTCTTTTGAATCTGCTCAGCCAGCTAGACTAAAGCCTGCTGGGACACAGGCTGCCAAAACAGTGCAAAATTCATTGCCAAAGAATCTTAGAGCTTTGTTTTTTGAGTTGGATAAGCATAAAAACATCTTCTGCACAAGGTTTCAGACACTGTGCCCAACTCTGTCTAGACAAAAGGATGACAAAAGAATTTCTGCCCCACTACTCAATATTGGAAAGAACATAAGCAACCAAAACCAAGAGAAATAACTTTGTCAGGGAAGAAACTTTCCAGGATGCTTCACTATTCCGTCTTCTGAGAGCTGAGCTGAAGGGCTGCACACAGACAGCCAGCACCATCTGAAATGCTCTATGGTGTCAGGAGCACCCCTATGGGACTGGAAGGTGGGACACCAAACAGAAAGGGAACTGGTACCCACTGCAGCAGCAGCAGCAGACACAAGGCAGATGCATATGCTCAGGCACAGTAATTAAGCCCCCAAATTCACAAGGTAGAGAGGAAAAACTGGTGACCATGAGGAAGGAGGAGCATGAACTCACACCTGGCACTCTGCAGTCCTGTATTTGAGGTAATGTTGCCTGGAAAAGTTTCCTACCACAGTGAGAGCAATGTAGCTTGTAAGTGACAGTAAGAGTTATCTGGCATCAAAACTGCCCCATCTAGAGCTACATTCCTCATGACCAACATGCCACCTTCAAACAAAGTACAAATTCGTTTGTTAGTAAGAAAGAGACTTAGATCCATCCAACCATTACTTGACTAATTAAACAGTAAAAAAGTTCCATTTGTTAAGGAAATGTTTCAGATTACAGTGGGCCCGAATAGAAATGCCATGCACTTATCCAGGCATAATCTTAGCAGGGATCGGAGGTACCCTGAAGCAAAGTAAGCCTATCCTGCTGGAGACGAAACAGAGGAGCCAGGAGGAACAGTCCTACAGAGACAAGTCTTTGCCTCAACTAAGATTTAAAAGTGCCTCGTGAAACATTGTGTTGTAGAAATTGGATTAGAGAGCTAAAAAAATAGTGTCAGAAAGAATTAGCTGGTGCATTATAATTACGGTTAGCAGAATGCAGTTTTTATGGCAACATGGTTCAGCTAAATCCAAGGCTCAACAACTCTATTTTGAATTGCTCAAAAGGCATTAATGCATACCTTGGACTCTCTTTCTACACTGATCTTTCAGACTGGGTTAATTAGCAGCTTTTAACATTTCTTAATCTTTGTCTTGGGAGACACTGTGGAGGCAACCTAGAAGCAGCTCCAGGGAGTAGCTGCCAGAACACCCCTAGTGTTGGGAGGTGAGGGTAGGGACAGCAAGAAAACTACTTTAGTTTAGGCACTCAAAATACTAATTCTGTTTCTTTACACCACAGCTAGGAGTGTACACAGACACCTACAGATGCAGTGAAAGTCATATATAGATCAGTCTCTGCTGTCAGGCTTTGACAGCAGTGTGGATGAAAGGAAATACTGAAATACCTGGCAAAGCTTGTTGCGTGCCACATTGTCCACTGTCATTAGAGTTTTCATGTTCATTTGCTCCTGCCTGCTGATTTTTCACTTGCTACAGT
Organism: Campylorhamphus procurvoides; assembly: GCA_013396655.1. NCBI lineage: Eukaryota > Metazoa > Chordata > Aves > Passeriformes > Dendrocolaptidae > Campylorhamphus > Campylorhamphus procurvoides. The sequence continues at coordinate 321,271 of WBMV01005302.1, read as the reverse complement.
CAGTGATCACAGCCACCTGGCAGATATACTTGACTGATTGCAAGGACAAGACCTTATCCCATCAATTTCAAATGTGCAGTGAAGACCCAGGACAGCTACCTTGCCTGCAGGGTTCCAGCAGACCACAGTGGAGTCTCTCTCAGAGCAGGCAGAGATTCCTGAGAACCCTTGTCTCCAACCAAACATTTCTACATGGTGGGTGTAAAGCTAGTTGTGCAAGCCCCACATATGGCTGTTTAGGCACTGATTTTAGAGTCAAGAAACAGCTAAACAATTAAGAAACCCTTTTTTTGGAAATCAAGAGAGCTTTTATGTATGTCTCTGTATACCATGTAAACTTACCTATCCCATAATTAGTTTAACACCTAGAAAGCCTCTTGCACCCTTATCTAACACAAGCATCCAGTGATGCACGGTGGATCTAGCCCTTAACCCCCTGAACAGAGAGACTTCTGAACCAGCCACAAATCTGGTTCACATATATAATTTAATGACCAAACAACAGCCCCACTGCTGTCAGAGGAACTAATTTCATGCTTATGGCATGGTCGTATGTGTTTGCAGGATCAGGGCAGTTAGAGTAACTAGGGGGAAATGGGTAGAAAGACTTCCCACATGTATCAAGAACTTCCAGAGATGAAGATAACACTCATGCTTGAGTATGAGTGTACAGGGATGACAAAGTTAAAACAAAACCAAACCAACCAAACAACAAAAAAACCCAGAAAAAGTAAAACTAAAAATAAAAGCTTTTGTCAAAGATCAACTTTGACACCAAAGTCACGATACTGAAGGCCTGGAGATTTCAATATATAGATAACAATATACTCCCCCATAGAGTTGCCCAATTTTCAAAATCTTTTCAAAGGACTTCCAAAAGAACTCAGGGATGTGGTAGGCTGTGGATCAGCAGTTTCAAGATGTAGTGCAAGGCCCTTACATCAACATTATATACAGCTTTACTTTGGTTTAGTTTAGCCCCTAGCCCAAACATACATGTAGTTCAAACCTGTTCAAAGGAGCACTAAGCAGTTTGACCTGCTTTAGAATCATAGTATCATTTAGGTTGGAAACGACCTCTAAGATCGGGTCCAACCACTGACCCAGTATAGCCAAGTCCATCATTTAAACCATATCCTGAAGTACCACATCTACACATCTGTTAAATACCTCCAGGGATGGTAACTCATAAGGTGTAAGGGCAACTGGTGCAGACCTGGAACACAGCTTTCAGTTTCACTTCTTCCAGAAACTATCCAGTTGGCACGCAAGAAGAAATGAATGGGGTATTCACTTCAAAACTGCATTACCAATCTGAACCAAAACACAGACACAGAATGTGGGCACAGCCACAAACTGCCTTCTAGTGAAACACGTCCATGGAAACCTGATGCCTGGACAAAATTCCAGTGTTGATTTTTCATAACTGCAAAAAATTAGAACCCAGCTCTGCCCTGAGGTGTTGAGCATACCTGCCGTGGCTGGTTAACCTTTGCTCCTGAAGAAAGCAGCAATCGGATGACATCCAGATAGCCTCCTTGTGCCGCCAGGAAAATTGCAGAAGCTCCATCCTAAGAACAAACACATCCATCTTACACTGTGTTGAAATGATGCCAGTTTTCCACACAGAATCAAATCAAACTGAATCAAGTTCTCATTTTTAAGTCAGTATGCTGTGTAACAATAGATAAAAAGCCATGCTCAAGAAATAATGATCAAAATCCAAAGTCTAGTTCATAATGAACTATGGGAATATTTTCATTCAGTATGCACAAGTACTGGCTTCCATCATATATCAAACCGAGCATTAAATCCTGGGTCTGGAATACGGAGAGTCTAGTTCACTAAAGCACTGTAGAAATATAGCAGAATATATAGGTTCATTTAACTTTTATATGCTCATGCAGAAGTGTTCTGCTATGTAGACCCATGGTGAAAACATGTTCAAGTACTTTGCAAAACTGGAGACTCCTAAACTGAGGTCTGTCCTTGAGGCTGAAGGAGTAAGAGCTATGCCATACTCTTGTGCTACCCTAGCAACTACCATGCCACTGTTCAGGCACATCTGGTAGAAGAAACTTCATCTGTATTATATCAATGTAAAAGTATTTCATAGCTCCATCAGAAACCAGAATTTTCCTATGAAAAGCTTGTGAAAGAACAAATACGGGATTTTATTTTTCTTCAACATGTCTTTCATGTGCAGATGTTCTCAGAATTTGACTTCACAGAAACTTCTTCCTTGGGAAGAAAATTTAGAAGTCATATTTCATTAAGTTTTTTCGATGAAACATTTTCAAACAGCATTATAATCCATCCAATCAACTAGAAGTAGAAATATGTATTGAGAGTAGGACAGGTGTTTACCCATCCTATATCTACAGCACTCAGCACAGAGCGTGCTTGGGCAAGTTCTCCCAGGGGGTGAGACTCTCTAAAAAGAGACATGAATGAACCTCCTCACTGCATCTCAGATGTGCAAGTACACATCTCATACCAACTCAGGCAGATGCTTATCACAAAATATAGGGCATTTTAGTGAAAGCCCGTTGACCTTGTTGGCATATCACCATGTTGTGAGTGAATGCTGTTGTCTGCAGAAAGAGGGCTTAGCCACTTCTCTTCCTGCAAAACTCAGCACAGACTTGGTGAAGCATGAACTGAATATAATGCCCCAGGGACTGAATTTAGAGTGTCTGACACTGATTTCAAGACAAATGTCTTGGTAAAGAAAAGAGGTGCCTGCTGCACTACAAATGCACATCCCTGGGCCCTATGAGGGGCTGTTTCCTCTGGTTGCCATGTGAGTGTATGAAAAAGTATGTGACTATGTATCAAGAACCTTTGCAGGCTTCCCCAGAGACAGGTACAGTAAGAACACTTCAATTTAAAAAGTAAACAAGGTTGTGTAATATTAAAAAAGCTCTTCATTGTAGCATCAGTCAAGATGGAGAACCTTGAATTCCCTGACACCTATTTGGTTTGAATTGATACTGTAATGAGAAAGCTGTCTTGGGGCTATAACATATTTCTGCAAGAAATACTATTTAGTTAGGGTATTCTCTTGTCTTCTGCTCTCTTGACCCCTCACATCAGACTATTTAAGATTAAAACATAGATCTCAATGGCTTAGGGAGGAGTGTCCAAATGCATGCTCGAAATCCCTCTCATCCGGTTGCCTGCCAGTGAAACTCCATCCAGATACCACTTTGCAAATGCAGCTTGGCCATGTCCCACGGAAGAAGTTGGGCTAATGCTTCTTTTCAAGAGCTCATGCTCTTATTTCATTAAGCAGCTGATTCGGACTGGCTTTGCCCAATGCCTTGTGAGCAATAAAAACACATCTCTAAATCCAACTGCAAATATTGCTCATTTCCAGGAGAGACAACAAGGAAGTTATTTTACTGCCTTCACCTCTGGTTAAGTGTCTGCAGGTGTGGCAGCACAGTTATTTTTAAACTGAGTGGCAACCCCTGGGATTACTGTGCAGAGGTATGAATCACTGCCTTCAGATTAGAAAGACAATTGCTATTTCCACAGCAGAAAGAGAGAAAAAGCCTTTATAAATACAGGGTGAGGGCAGCACCATGCACAGCCCCCAGTGCTCTGGTGGCTTCTGCAGTCACCAGCCCCTCAGCTGGGAACTGAGAGTGCACCAGGATCCTGAAGATCCAAAGCCAGTGGAAACAGCTGAAAAAACTCATATATCCCAGGGGAAAAACTTCCTCTTTGTCATTCTTGAGTGCCCTGGGCTAGGAAAGAGTGGTGGGAAGCAAAAGGAAAATTTGCCACTTGTTTCTGTTGAATGGTGAAAAGCTTGACTTATCTGTGTCTCTCTTGGAGTAAATTAAATCCAGAACTTCAGTGGCTCAATCCAACTTTCTGAAAAGTCAACTAAACAACATCAGTTCAGCCATTTTAACCATTCCTTGCCCCAAACACTGATTCTTTAAAAAAATACTTGGAAGACATCTAAAGATTTTAACTTTTACCACTCTTTCTGGCAGAAAACTGATGTCTCTAGTACCTCAGAGGCTTTATATCTATTCACTCTTCTGCACATAATGGTAGAACATGACATAGTCTTTTGTTCAAGGATAATGGATAGCACAAGTCTGATCCATATTTGGTACGTATCCTTCTTACAGATAACAAACCAAAAGGCAGCTAAAGCATCTTTTGTGATTTTGTGCTACTTCTCTCAGCATCATGAAAAGCAGACAGTTAACAAAATTCACATCTTAGAAGAGCAGAGTACTATAAAACCACAATGTTTGGCAAACGCCTTTAGTGCTGGAGCCAGAGTGTCTGCTGCTGTCCAACCAACAGCACATTTGTTCCACCACCATTGTTGTCAATATTATGTGTGTCAAATAACTCACGTAAAGTTGATCATGAATGTTGGCACCGTGTTTCAACAGAGTTTCCACTACTTTTGCGTGCCCATACTGACAGGCAGCCAGAAGAGCTGTACCTCCATCCTGTGAAAAAGCAAAGAACAGGCACAGCCAGGTGAGAGGGCAGGTGCTGGACACAACATCATCATAAAAAAAGTGCCAAAGGCTTAAAGGCTTTTCAGAATTTGGCTCATAGCAGTTCCATAGTGACTAGCTACTGCATCTTTCATAATTTTAATACCAAGTCTTGCCACATAGATCTTTAAACTTGGCTCTGCCACTATTTTTCTCTTGAGTTTTTTTTTAGGGAGGGACAGGAACTAAGAACATTCTGCTTTTTGTTCCTCGTCTTTTGCCTTGCCACTAGAAGCTTTGTTCCTTTTGCAGCTCCAAGTTCCTCCATGTCTCTTGTTTTAATGGTCAAATCCCTCATGCCTGCCAAGCTCTTCCACTGATGGAAGGGCAGCACACCTTTTCTCTGCTCCAAAGCCTATTGATCATCTGCTCTTCTTTGGCCAGAACCTTGTGCTGTGTCCTGGATTTTAGGCCTGAAGACAAGCAGGGAGGAAACATCTTAAAGTATGCTAGCTAATTGTGGCAGTGTGAATCAGAGCAAACCCACGACCCCTTTACCCCTGCTTAAGAAACAATCCCTGCAGGTAAGACCAGTCTCAGGCAGTTATAGTTGCTGTACATCACCACTAAAGGGAGACCTAGGCACACACATCAAATCCTGTTTGTAGAGACACTCCCTTGCAAACCATTTGAGAAGGGAAGCACCTCAGTGCTGCTGGCAACTGACTCCAAGCCAGCTGACACAAATGAGATAGCAAACATGGGTCTTGCCATCTTAAGTGTGCCGTGACCCACTCAAAAATTACCAGTATTTCTGATATGAAGAGGAAGTTCTTTTCTTCTGCCTGGGATGGAACCATGCCATCATGCAAAGACAATGCACACCCAAAACAATCCAAACCACAGATCTTCTTTCTCCTTCCTGGCCTTCTCCCGGTCTCCAGCCTCTCCTCCACGAGATAAGCTATCTAAAGTATTTCAGATAAATGGTTTCTAGAGCTGTTATTAATGTGCACACAAGACTGTGTTTGCGCTCAGCCTTGTTCTCTGAAACAGCTCCAAAGTTTTGTCTGAAATTTTCCACACAGACAGATATCCACAAAAGCTGTTCCAGCTTGAATGGCCTAAATGGATCTTTTATAATGGGAAGGGCCAATCAAATTTATTAATCGGTGATGCTATTTCATGGCTATATTAGCCTCATGAAAATTCAAGCTCCGACATGACTGAAAAACCCACAGGCACTGTTTATAGATGCTCTCAAAACCTCATACTTACCCTTCCTCTACTGAAAAGCAAATAACGCTTGAGTGTCAGTGAAGTCACAGATGTGAGCCTGGTGTGTGATGGTCTAAGAATTGTCTAATTCTGGATTATTTGAGTAAATACAGTGTGCAATCGGGTCAGTGGAGCTAAGTTTCTCTATAGATACAATGAGACATTAGACATTCCTGCCAAATTAAACTACTGTAATTTAATAGGAACTGCTGGAACGAAATACAAAAGCAATCACTATTGTTCCTGGATTAAAAAGCACCTTATACACACTTAAAAGACAATGGAAAAGCTAATAGCTTTGTGACACCTGTTTCCTATCTCCAACCAGCTAAAAGCTACTTTTCACCAGATCAAAGGGGTACAAACAAAAAACAGAGATATTTTTAAAGACTATTCCTCTGAAAGAGAATTCAGAGGGAAAGGTTAGTGAATTAAGAAGAGACACTATGCTATCCAGATACAGACCTTTCTGTAAGAAAGGGAAGTTGGGGGCAGGAATCTTTTCCAGTGACCATGTGGTAAGACAGCAGTGAGTTAAATCAAGGAATTGTCAAGCAGTGTGAAGGTCCATTGTTTCTTAGAAGGAGAAGATTCAGTCCCCCTCTCAGCCCTACTGAGCTTCCATCTGGCTTTCTCTTACACTTTATTCCAGTCTATAGATGGAAACCCCAATGCTTTACAGACCATAGGGAAGGGAGATAAGTTATGGGGAAAAAAAAAAAGGTAAATGGCAGAGTTTTAACATTGCTTTCAGCCATGTGATTCTTTCTTTCCTTTTTGGCTTCAGCTGAGACAAAGAAAAAGCTGAAGCAGCATCTTTGGTACTGGCAAGCCTCTTGGAAACTCTGAGAAGGGCAGTAAGTGGGAGCTGGACACGTGAGCAAGCACTGAGGCACTCCTGGGGCAATCGCCCTTCTGCAGTGGGCAGGAGGCTGGCCGTGCAGCCTCTGAGAGAAAGCACATTGCCTTGGGTTCACTTCTTGCTCATATCCTGTTTTCGTGACACAATGAAGCTTCTATTAGTCCTGCACTGCAAATCCTCCCAGCTCAGATAGGAGCCTGTTCTCTCAGTTACCTCTGCAATTCTTCCCCTGAAGCCATTTTTCATACTCCCAGAGTCTGTCCTCACCAATGACAGCACAAAACAGCAGCTGCCAATCTCCAGTGTAAGTACCTGGAACAGCAGCACCCAGTACGACTGCTCTATGTGGCAGAGACTTCCCTATTTGCTTACCCTTCCTTCACCTCTTTTATCATTGCCTGAAAGTAGCTTAGAATTATATATTGTTTTACCATCTCTGAAATATGCTACAGGGGAGGGGTACTGATCTTCTGCAATCACTATCTGCTGGAAAGTAGCCTTTGAAATACTACTTGACCAGGAGTACTGCTCAGAAAATATGCCACCGTGCAAAGCCTTTAAAGAACTGGCATGCTTATAACATGTGTCAGAATAAAAGGAAAAAAGTTTCAATCTATGTTACATACATGGATGTCAGACTGGGACAATGCAGAATAATATTACTAACTAATAGATATTATATATAATAATTAACCTTCAGTAGTACTATTCATTCCCTTTACAACACATGAGCTTTTATTGCTAGTTATTTTATTACACTGTTAGAATGCTTGCTTTATCTGCCACAGCAAATATCAACTCTAATGACACAAGGGGTAACAGGAACTTCATGTCCATATTAAGATAGTTCTCCAGCACTCTTGTATATGAGTAACAAATATAGTAATTACAATTTACAGATAAGTGCATTAAAAGATGTTGGGCTTTGCATTTCTTTGATGTAAAGTCTCTGTTTTCTAGGATACATTCGATCTTTTTTTTCTTATTTCAACTCCATGTCTTCATTTACAATAGAAATATATATATTCTTTGCAGATGGATTAATTTTGCAGCACTCTTTTAAAACAGCCAGCATCAGCCAATACCTTTTCCAGCCCTGCTCCTAAGTGCCTTAGTCAGAAAATGCCTTCTCTCTAACCTGAAAAGGCATATTTTGTCATCTCTACTGTTTCTGGGCTTTGGGAAGGATGAAGGAGCCTGTTACTTTGGTCACTTGTTAACAGAACAATGCAATAATTCCAGGCTATGAAAACCACATTATTGAATCAGAAAATTGAACTGATGCAAAACCACACTAGCAGGCCAATGGAGGATGTGCAGTGTCAATGCACTACATCTCACTGATGCCTCCTGCTCAGGTACACACTGCCACACAAAGTATGAGTTAGTTTCTCACCCAAGCTCAGCCCAGTCTGGAAGCTGCAAACGTTTGGATTCCTGTGCCTAGATCTTCATTTCAAAAGAGCTGCAGTACCCAAGCAAGGAATAAGTGAAAGAATAAAAATGGAAATTTCCAGGATAGGTCCCAGTGCATTTAAATGGTGCATTTAGCAAAGCCCTCATACTGCTGTTCAGAAAGAGCAGATCCTTGCAGCAAAGAGGGCATGGACCTGATAGTCAGCCTCAACTTTTTAAACCAGTGTTACTTTCATCTTGCACAAATTCATAGTAACTCAGCTATCCTTCCTTCAGCTTCTGAGAGCCTTTTCAGGGACTGCAGCTTGTTATACTCTGAGTGCTGAAGTGACTGATACCCCTCTTGAAGAAGGGTGAGAAGGAGGGGGTACTTGGTTGGGTGATGCTACTTGAAAAGAGCCTCACATGCACATCACACACCAGTTTCTCATGTTATGTCCACTGGGAGCTGGAGGTGTCTTACAACCAGCTTGTGTGGAAGTGGCAGAAAGCTGTGGTCTGGAGAAGAAGAGCAACCTGCAACTTAAAAGATACTTATGACTGGCATATGGGCCAAGTCAGGCTGGATTAAGAAGAAGAGGCAGGCAGGAAAAGGGGACCTGGGAGCAAAGGTTCAAGGTGAGCAACAGTAGAGCCCAAACTTGCATTTGTCCAAAGATGGAAACTATTTGGAACAGCTGAATGCAGGTGGTGGTTTTTTGTTTTTTTGGTGGTTTTTTTTTTATAATTTAGATCTTTCTCCTATTTATCTGCCCCCACATCAATATATTTTGCACGCTTCATAAAAGATCATGTACTGTCATGAAAGATCAGACAATTTCAAGCATGCTGTTTTCACCTTCTGGATCAGATCTTGGCCTCTTCACAGACTCCTAGTTCCCAAGCTGTGGAAAGATTCAGCAAAAATGTACCTGTCTCTCTAGACAGAATAAGGTACTGATCCTCTGACTTCCCAGCTGAATGTAGGGGAAGATTCCCCTTCTGAATCTTGCTAACCCTCACCTATACCATGAAATAAAAGTCAGAGAAGTAATGCTTATTTTAACGTGCAGCTTTATCCAGTAAATCCATCCCACATGAGATTATCCAGCACTTTAAAATCCAGCTGTTGCCTTTAACATCGCAACCTCCTGCACTGCCAAGTTCCACAGCTGCACTCCATGTTACATTAAACAGCTACAATTTCATTCATGTTTTTATTAGTGATTGCTACTGTGTTCAGAGAGTTTCTCACCACAAGCATAGCTCACTCGGGTACTGGAATCCTACTGTAAGGGCATGTGTGGACTCCAGCCACAAAACCTCAAGATTTTTAGCCCCTGGAGCATAAGAAATAGTTTCTGATGTTCCATCAATTTCCTTAGTACTTAAAGCGTGTATTTCCAGGGATTGCAGAAAGCAGGTATGGATTGAGGGAATCATTCAAATCACAGACTAGAATATCTTGAAAAACTGGGTATTGTGGGGTAAAGAACTATTCCTTTTTCAAAATCAATACTATGGATCCCAAAGTAAGTGACTGGCAAGTGGCCTCCCTAGATGACAGGAATGCTTCAAAATGTGGACAGCACATGAAGGACAAGCATATTTAATGAAAACATGTTGCTTTTGGTCATGTTTGCTGAAAGCAGAGGTTCTAGTACTGCCTTGGGCAAAGAAACTGAGTTGTACTGCTGTCAGTGATGAACTGCTGGTTTTGCTGCTGTTGAGGGGTGCTGAGCCCACACTCTGCCACCCATGCTTTTGACTATGCTAAGATGTTGAAAAAGGGCCTGCTGAACAAACAAATAAAAGCTTTGACATTTATTTCATTCTTTTTAGAGATGGGTAAATGGGAATGTAAGGAGGACTGAAGCCATTATACTCCTATGTATCCTAAGGTTGTATACAGAGACATCCCAATGCAGGTGGAATATCAGTCTATGCAAGTGAAGTACATAAACAACTAAATTGGGATTCTACCTAACATGTACAAAAAGATCCTTTGATCTTGTATCGGAGGATGGCTTAGGAGGAAAGACTGAAATCACTATGAAGGGCCAGATCTTTGATCAACTTATGCTATTAAGTCTAGGTAGTAAAAGCCAGTCCCAAGTTAATATTTTCACAATGTGTTGCATTATGCATATTACTTGAAAACTGTTCAAGTGAGGAAATCCTTTTATCATCTCACCACTGTCCTGTCATTTGTCATATGAATATGAAAAAACAGCCTTGACAGTCAGAATGTACCAGCATGCAAAAACAGACCCATCATCTTACTTTATTCTTAAATTCAGTGGAGGCTCCAAATGAAAAGAGAAACTTCACTACATCGTTGTGGCCCTGTTGTGCAGCAAAGAACAGAGGAGTTGCACCTGACTGAAAAAGAAAAATGTATTAAAAGAATACCAAACAAACAACACACTTGACTGAAGTGTATACATTTCAAATTAAAAAGTATTGAGCTCAATCAGTTGAATATCAGCTGAATGATGAATTTGAGGACTCCAGAGGACACTAGGTATCTCAACTGAGTGTTTTTCCCATTGCACTGGGAAATCTGTTCAGCATCATACATTTGAGTAAAATCCAAGATGAACTGAAACCCCATATTTTATACAAGTTGGATAAGATACTGTCATAAACATATGAGCAAATCAGGACCCAAAAAATTACTATGTAAGCTTTTAATGGCTGGGCAGAAGGAAGAAGAAAGGGAAGGAAGGGAGAAAGGGAAAGAAAAGACATGCGGGCTTTCCTGACTCTGGGCTCTCTCATCCCATGGAGAAGGTGCAGGAAAGGGGAGCTACACATGAAATTCACTCCAGTGCCCAAAGCCTTTACAATGGCACATGGCCCCTTAAGACCATTTCAGATCCCCTCTCCTGGGCATATTTATTGGGCACTCACTTCCCCAGGCTTCACTACAATTTTAGAGCACAAGAGCTCTGGTTTGAGCTATGGGGACTTAGTTGCAGATCAGTGCCATTGGTCTTAAGGGCTTACATTTCTTCTGTTTTGCTCTCTGCAACAGAGTGATTTTGGAGGCTTTTAGTTTTTCTCTTTTTGTTGGCTTGTTGAATCAGTCTGTTCTGAGCAGCTCTATAAAACTGTTCTCAGCTTTTCCTTTTGTAGCTGCTTTCCAAGCAATATTTACCTAAGGGAAGGGACATGTTTAAATACATGTTTTGTTAGAACAGGACCCCACTGAAAGACACTGACAATCATGGTTAGAGCAAGTTTAGGCCAGTAAGTGCAAAGACACTTATATCATCAACCATGGCATTCACTGACTCAATTACTTGCAGATGTCAGCATGAGATTAATGCTCTAGTTCCAGGTAACCAAGGCAAGTAAGAAACATTGGCTTGTACTGCTAGAGCAATGAGCATACTGCTCTTCTGCACTACACACTGCCATCCCCTGTCACTGCATGCCCTCCTTAAGCTGCTCTTAGGACCAGTACAACTGTGGTAGTCCCAGAGCAATTCTGTTCTCTATGTAGCCAAAACGCAGACCAGTGACTGTGAGTACTCCTTACACGCATTTGCATGGACTGTGAGCGAAAGGCAGTTTCCCAAAACCAGTCGCTGATGTCCCTTCCACAAGCAAGCACGTCATGATGCAAGAGATACCTTGAATGAAAAACAGATGCAGGGAAGGGTATGGGTGATTGAGCTGTGTGATTGCTAGAGGTGAGTTGGCTCAGGCTAAGAGGCAGAACCTCCAAAGCCTACTGAGTCAAAATAAACTCTCTGGTAGCAATGGTACCCACTCCATTTTAACAACATGGCTGCAAATCAAAAGGTAAAGGACTTATCATTTATCCCATCCAACGAGATGTAAAAGAGCTGCCAATAAGTAAAACTGCAAATGCAAAAATGGCATAACCTGAGAGAGTTACATCTCAGATGTAACTGACCCTTACTAACCACATGTGATGAAAATGTTTGATGAGTTATTTTAAAATGTACCTCTGGCATCTCATTTTCTATTACAAACTCCAGATATCTGATTCAGCAATCTCCTTGGGAGAACAGACCCTGTTATACATGCACTGCACAGCAAGTGACAACAAAGCGATTGGCAAAAAGCCACAGACAACGCTCTTGTATTATTTGTAATAAACAGTCATTTAATCAAGCTCTGTTTGAATGGAGAACTTCTCCTACCTCTCTCTGCAGATTGATATCTGCTCCTTGCAACACCAATTCCCGTACACAATCTATGTGGCCATAGTAAGATGCTACCATCAGTGCTGTTGTACCAAGCTGGGGGTAAGGAAAAACAAGTCAGTACCTTCAACAGACACCTACAGCAATGAATCAGGCTGTCTGGAAGAGACAGCACCTCTTCTGAAAACTGAAGGAAGTTTATGGTCATTGAAAAACTTCCTATCATTTTAAACTTACTATCAAGAATACTTTGTAAATCAGAAATTAGCAGGTGTTTAAGCAAAAACATTACAGACTTGCCTGCAGTGCTAAGGCCTGACAGTTCAACAGATATGTATGAATTTACTTTGCCTTAGCATCCCAAAATAAGTGCCACAAGAATAAAAATAATCTTTTTGGTTATACACAGGTTTTTGTTTTGTTTTTTTAAATCACAGAATCTCAAAGATCTTTGCATCATTTCCAGAAGAATAACCTTAGACACAGCAGCCCAGTGACTCAGCTGAGTCAATTATTTCTGAGTCATAGTCAGGAGTAGGGGCTGGGTGATTTGAACATTAATTCCCTATTCAAAAGACAAGAGCAAACTCACTCTGTGACTCTTCACATTACAAGAGAGAACTTTCTGTACAGAAATATGTGTTAAAGTTCCCTCAGTACACTCTAAGGTCACTGTTCCACTGAACCAAGTAAGACTAAGGTTTTATGTGTGTATGCACAGTATGTGGAAACCACATCCATATAAGGATGAAATTCATTCTTCAAATTTAAAGAAGAAATGGGTGACATTACAAAAAAGAAGAATGCGGTCTAATTGTACCAAAATAATTTAGTCTAGAAAATGTGTCTGATACAATTAGTAATGCAGTGCAGTGTGAAAATTCTTGACCAAAGTTAGCCTTCTTTTGAGAGAAAATGAGCAAGAGTGGACATTATTTTTTTACAGTGATCTCTGTCCTGTTTACTTCAAGCCTCCATCTGAACATCCTTCCCTCCCTGTCAGAAGGACAGTCATAACACCAGCTCCAGAAGTACTGTAGGACAAATTCTTGCCTACAGGGCAAAAATGGAATGAAAATGAAAAGATAGGTTAAAGTCAATGTGCTTAGAAAATCTCTTGCACTTTGAAGGTATTCAAAGTGAGAGAAGCTGTGGCAGGTTCATGTTTCAGGCTTGAAATGGCACTAATCCTGTACAACACTGGCATGACTCCATGTCAGTCAGTCCCAACGCCAAGCAAAAGAAACCTGGAACTTCACAACCTCAGTTTTCTCCTGTTTTTTGACAGAGCATAGCACAATCAAGTATCTCACCATGTGTTGTAGGCAGAATAGAAAGACATATTCATTATCTGTGTTATCAATCCATTTCTAATCTCAAAACTAATTTCAACCCATGTCAATTAGAGTAAGGAAGTGTCATGAAATCTATCTGTCATGTGTCTTGACTCCTCTTTGCCTGGCAATCTTGTGTCTTGTGTCCTCATGTTGATTGGTGCCCAGTCCAGAGATACTGGGGTGGAGGAGGAAGAATTTATGAGGCCAGCAGTTCTAATTATGTGGAACTCTGCTAGCTGACAGAATCATTGCTACCTGGGCTTAATTGAGCCAGCTCTTCTCTGTGATCTATTACTACAGTGACATTTCTTTGCAAAGAGAAGCCCGAGGTGCTAGGATCCATGTTTTTAATGTCAGCACCACAAATAACTATGTAAGACACATTTTTGAGTGCTGGCAAATTCTTAACCCCTTGCCACTGATGTAAATCATCATGTTATTTTATCTTAAGTTTCAAACTTGCTTCCTGATGAGAGAAGGTTTTAAATCATCCTTAAGTGTCTTAAGACTCTCAAATGTCTCATGTTAGACTCCTACTGCACCCTCTGCACAGTCGGCTATGAAAAATGATGCAAAATCAGTGCTGTGGGTGTAGGTGCATTGTGTGCATACGCTGTCTTTGCAGTCCACATCTACTCGCCCACTGTTCAGCAGCAGCTGGAGGAGAGCCAGGTTTCCTTTCCTTGCAGCCCAAAATGCAGCATTGGCAAGTGGTGTTTCTTTCTGGTGAAAAAAGAAAAAGAACAGAAAAAAACAGAAATAAACCATTTTGGAAGATATATTGGACAAACATACACATTGCATACATTTTGCATTCAAGCCAGGGAGGTTTCAGCTTAGCGTGCTGTTCTTTCAAACCCAGAGCACAGAAAGGAAGATAATTTAATTTCTTTATGCAGCTAAAGTGATCAGTCTTCCTGTGCTACCTCATGTTGTTTCAAGTCTTCCCTGTGTCCATGGCAGCCTATGTCTCAGATTGCTCTGTAATGAGAGATTATGATGCTAGACCACAGGGAGACATCATAGAAAACAACATGCTAACTGGTACCTGTTTTGTCTGCCTCTGTGGTGGGGCTGGCCACAGTCATGCTAAAGCATCCTGCTGGCATGTCCTGCTGCAGGACATCTCCTTGGGTTTCAGGTTAGCCTTCTGTTATCTCCTTCTTTTCTGCGTATAAACTTCCAATACAGGAAAAGTATTGCTCATATATCTCCTAGACTGCTTGGCCTGCCTCCTCCCTCGAACTAACACTCTGTAACTGGGGGCATGTGCAATATCTCCTGGTGATGCTAGAAAAAAAAAGGCTAAAATCTGTCTGTCTGTAGACTTAGGGATTCATTTACTAGGTATGCAAGGCAACATGGAAGGCAAAATTAGGAAACTCTGAAAACTCAACAAAACACAGGCCACTGCTGAACAAAATAATAGCAATATAATACTCTTTTGGGGCTTTCCTATTCTTAGAAACAATGCCAAGGTGTGAATTCTCCTGAGCAGGAGCAAATTATCACTGCCTCAGCACAGCAAGAGGGCAGAAAAAAAAGACATGGGCTTTGCTCCTGACCTCCTTATCTGGTCCATTCAGAAGGCTGCCTACACGCTGCCCCTGACAGGTTAAGCACTGTGATGGGTGAAGTGCAGGGGGAAATAACACTGTGATAGCAATGATATGCACCCTAGAGAAGGCTCATGCTGCTGATTTTTTAATAAGGTCCCAAACCACCGACAGTTTGGTAAAGCATCACTTCACTGATAGTCACTTATACCAAAAGAGAGTCAGTAATACCCAGGGGCCTTGCTATCCTGTCTTCACAATAAGAGAGTGCACAGTGGATAAAAAAGTCAATCATTCAGCTTCAGAAATGTGATAAGACACTTCTCCTTGTCTAAATGTCAGTGCACACATGTAATGTGGTAGAGAATCAAGATTTAATGGTTTTACGGTTGATACTTAAAATGCACATACAGAATAGAATTTAAATTGTGCTGACACACAGATAAACTTTGCAGAAACCAGCAGACATAAGACCAATCATGAATCTCAATCTATCTCAGGTTCATTGCACTGAGCACTTTCCAGAGGTTGCATTTTTAATATTCATAGGTTTGAAAATTGGCAGTTGTATGAGACGAGAGAAGTTCCAACCATTCAATAAATTATAAGTCACTTCCTATAAATTGATAGTGATATTTCTTGTACCAGCACACATAGGGGCAGGAGTCTGAAAATCTTGGCAAGCACAATAGGCTAAATTCTGATCTTCCCTTCACAGGTCGTGCATCTCCCTGGAGAATCTGTAGATAATGTTGATTAAGGTAGAGTTTGCAGTTTATACCCTCTTTGCTAGCAACACTGTAATGTCTTCCTATCTTTACCCTTACAACCACTAAAATTTTATGTAAAAGCAAACAATTGACCTAAAGGCACAGTGGTCCATGCTGCCCTTTTTGCTCTGATTTATTAGACAGATATTTATTATTTATTTATAGAGCTGGCAGTTAGGAATACTGTATTATTGGTTGTATTATGATGATATTCAGTGGAAAGCTATTGCAAAAGAATTATATTTAGACCTTACAGAATGGAAAATCAAATTCCTTACATTTCACTGTATTGCTATATCCCTTATACTTTTAGCAAACTTTGGGGTATGTCAATATATCCATAAAGGGAAAGATTTATTTAATCCAGCACAGTTTTCACTACAAGGGCCCAGTAGCAGACTGCATTTTATTACACATGCCATACACCACCACCTTCATTGGTGAGATAGGCAGGAACTCCTTACCTGCTTCCATCGCTTCACAGGAGGAGAGAAAATAACTAAGTGTCCAGTGTTACCTTGGACTGGAAATGGAAGTTCAAAGTCTTTAGCCTTATGAGTCATAAATTCCTACCTCTTTCTTCCCACCCCCCATGTAGTTCCTACAGTAGCTCTTCAGTAAAGTTGTTCTCTTGCTTTGGATCAGACTCAAGGAATGGAAGAATTCTCCAGTGCGTCAAGGACAGGAAACCAGGTTTTTCCCAGCGGTGCTTTTGACCCAAGTTGCAATGACTGCTACCAGTACTTATCCTACCCCTCATGTTCTGGCATTGCTGGGGCTTCCTTGTATAAAAACAGAGTATACAGCACACTCAGACTATCAACCATCCAGTGATTAGATTAAAAAAAGGAAATACAAATCTGAGCTGTTTTACTTGCTAACATGAATGGTAAGTGCAAAATCCTTCAGGTGTTCAACAATAGCCTCACTGTTTATCATGTAGAAATTTTTCTTCTGCTTTCAAACAAAGATTTGTACCTCTGTGCTCTTCAGCAAAATGTATCCTGGGCTACACCAGAAGTGCAACCAGCAGGCTGAGGAAAGAGGTTCCCTCTGTTCTGCTCTGGTGAGACCATAGTCGGAGTACTATGTTCATCCCCAAGGGACCCCCAACATTTTACAAGGGCATGTAGTGACAGGACAAGGGGAAATGGCTTTAAACTAGAAGACGGCAGGTTTAAATAAAAAAATAATAAAATACTGTGAGGGTGGTGAGGCACCAGAACAGGTTGCCTGAAGAAGTTGTGGATGCCCCGTCCCTGGGAGGGTTCAAAGCCAGGTTGGATGGGGCTTTGAGCAAACTCGTCTAGTGGGAAGTGTCCCTGCCCATGACAAGGGGGCTGGAACTAGATGATCTTTAAGGCACCTTCCAACCCAAACCCTTGCATGACTGCACCACTAAGTGTAAGGCTGAGCTGCACTGTGAGCAAAGGTATTCCACTGCCTGTCAGGGCTTTAACTGCAGGTGGAAACCACCTGCTACACCACCACTAAACTGACATGGTGCCACTGAAGCACCGACACTTCAGGGGGGAGATAACTTGACTGGAGTGAGAGGCAGGTACAGGGAATAATCCATTAAATAAGGTAATGCAACACAAGCAATATGGCAAAAGACTGGCACTGAGCTGCTGATCAATAAGAGAAGGGCAAGTACAGCATCCAGAAAATGCATAACTAAGGAGATGTACATCCATCATAAATATTATCTGTTAACATCATTAGTAAATTGCTGCTTGCTTCCCCCTCTGCCAAATAATCTTTTTAATCCTGCCCTCAGATTAAAAAACTTAGGCAATCCTTTAAAATGATTGCTCTTGCATAGTTTGGATGGAAGAAGCACAAAAGTGCCAGGAATCCCAGCCAGCAAAGGGAACGAACCAGCCTGCCTTCAGTGGCCACCACAGCCTGAAAGGAAGAGCATGGATAAAGGCTGCCTCCGAACTATTACACAACCAGCACCAGCGGAGAGGGTTGGAAAAGTGAAGAGGAGGCTCCTGACTGCAGCAAAACCCACAGCACGGAGCCCGGCCACCCCAGAGACAGCTTTACGGATTGCTCCACGGAGGCTCTCAGTTTATGTAACACAAGCCACACACCCTTTTGGGGCTGTCGGCTGTGCAAAGCGTCCTCTCCATCAGCTGTCACCGCAGCACTCCCGGGCCACCCCATAGCCCGGGAAGGACGCTGCTGTCTTCTTTCCTTCCACCCTTAACCACCCTCGTTTTTCCTAAAATAATTTTAAAAAAGTAAAATAAATAAAATCAACCCCCAAACCCACGAAATATGACGGAGCACTTCACGGGGCGCACTTCACCGCACGGCAAGCGTAGAGCGGGAAGGCAAAGGCGCATCCCCCCGCCCCTCTCCTCGGCGCCCGGCTCACCTTGAACGACATCCTGCACATCGCCGCGCTCCGCCTCCGCACCGCACCGCTCCGGATCGCGCAGCCCGGACCGCACCGCTCCGGATCGCGCAGCCCGGACCGCACCGCTCCGCGCCCCGGCTGCGCGGGGCCGGGGCGGGGCCGGCGCCTCCCTCCGCATCACCTGGTGCTTAGGGGGTTCTGGCTGCCAGTCCCCTCTAAAGGGTCTTTTTTTACTGCGGGAGGGGAGTATTTGAGATTGTTGTTATTATTGTTGTTGTTGTTATTACTATTATTATTACTATTATTATTATTTAAGTATATTATTATTAATATCCTTAACAATATAAAGCTAGAAAATAGTCGGTTATAATGATTTCTTAGCATATAATTTCATAGAATTACATAGAATTATATTCTACTGTTATTATCATCATCCTCATCATCACTCCCCTGCCCCAGCAGCAGCATCTTGAGAAGCCAGCCCCCACAGCAGGGGACCCACCCTGCTCAGCCCCTCATTCAGACCTATAGATCAGGCCTCTCAGGCTCACAATTAGCACCGAAATGGTCCAAAACCCAGGCACCCTTACCCCCCCGCCTCACCTTCCTCTCCCAGGTAATGCCACCTCCGACAGCACCTCCTTTGCATTTCACAGCCTTTTCCCTTCGTATCTGGGAAAACCTGTGAAGAGGTATTGTTGTGAGGACACCCATGCTGCTGCCACACAAGCATGTGGGGGGGGAGAGTTCCTTCACCTTGCATGCATCTAGCTATCACCAGCTCTATCTCCCATGAAGGATGTGCTCTCATTAGGAAGCCAGTGAGTTCTTAAGAGCTTAATTTTAAGCCTTTAAAAATGAACAACCATAAAGCCAGTGCATGTCCTGTTTTGCCTGGCTGCCGCAGATTTCATTCAAAGTCTGCGTGATATAAAGTAGGCAAAGCAGGGCTTGCTCTGGTGGAAGATTCCTGAATTTATTTGCTATTGTTGGTTTTAACTGAGCCCTTAGGGATTTTCCTCTTTTGATGTGCACACATAAATCCCATTCACAGGAAAATTATGCGCGTGCATTGAGAGAAAATACTTGTGCTAAAATCCAAATAGTTTATTCTACAAATCTGCGAGTGGAGGATTTTCTGCAGATATTTTTCCTGAGGCAATATTCATCTGTGCATACAGTAAAATAAACAGCAGGCGAGCAGATGAAAGCTGCTAATAGCACAAGCTCATCTCAGAATACATGGCCTGGTGTGAACCTCACCTTAATTACTGAGAAGATCATACGAACATGGATGATCATTCTGATTTCTTCTAAAACTTAAAAATACTGAATAAACTCAGTAGATTCCATAGTTAAGAGTCATCCTTGCTCTGATCCAATTGCACAGAGTTGCTTGCCCACTGACAGAGGAAAATATTACTGATCTGTACACACTCCCTACCTCACCCTTGGAAAATCCCTGTATTTATTCAATCTATTGTGAGTAACATCCCAAATTTTTCACATTCATCAGCCAAATAAAAAATTTTCTGACAAAGAAAAAACAAAGAATTCTTTGGATGAATAACAGAAAAGGAGACTAAAGCAGTACAGGTTGTATTTTGGATGTCAGAAGAAAAATTTTAAAGTGCCTTACTTAATTTCCCCACAAAATCTAAAACTGGGCCTATTTTCAGCTGCATGTGGTCTCCTGTGATTTTTCTGTTCTCACATTAAGGTGCAATAATTTGTCAGGATTATTGAATACAGAAATGTATATATAAGGTATGTTCTTTTTTGGTGATATTTTGAAAGTTTATCCCAGAAAGCACTTAAAAACTGTTTTTTATGTAGATCTCTGTCTATTGTTACAGTCAAAGTCTTGTTTATGGGCAAAGAGGAAACACACTTTATATAAATAAAACCAAGAATTTAGAATTAGCATAACTGAATCTTAGCAGTCTATTACAAGAACCATAACTAGAGCAGATATAATTATTGCAGAAAAAGTCTATACAGAAAGGAATGTAATATTAATAATACTACAGTATTAGGACATGAAAGTTAAAATTTATACACACTTTCTAGTTTTTACTCATTTTCCTGATGTTATCCTCACCTTTCCCCTGCTCTGTTGGGTCTCAAAAGGTTGGTGGTTTTATTCTGATGGTGGTGCTTTGGGATGATATGCTGAGCTGTTAGCGTCTGGAATTTGTTGCTGGAGGGACTATGATATTCATGTTAATGGCCTCTTCTTCTTCCCTCTAGGATCTGCTTTTATAACTTTGCTAACATGCTTTTACATCTGACTCTTTCTTCACTGGTCTGCAGCTCCACATTACAACCAAACTAATTCTAATTTTGATTAGAAGAACTGCTGTTAGAGCTAAGCCACGGACAACAGAGTTGAGGGAGGTGAAGAAAAGTTTAAAGAAAGCAAACCTGACAAGTCTCGGTCCTGAGGCCTTGCAGTCTCAGTGCCTGTTACCAGCTGTGGGAATACTGTATTTTAGGGTATGTAGTGATGCTACCCACATCTCATCTATTTTTGAGTCTTGGCAGAATACTTAAGATTGCAAGATACTTGAACTGGTTGGGATTTGTTACCTGTTTGGCAAAAGTCATCTGTAGGGCAGCAGGCTGCATTCCTATCACCTAGTATTTCATCACAGTGGTTATTTCAAAAATCCTGAATCATGTTTGGGTTTTTTTTCTTGTACAAGTCTGAAGGCTACCTAAGATGAATTGCAGGAACAAACTAAACTATTGCCTTTAAAAGCAAATCCAACCATTCTGTGTAAGTCACAGACAAACCCCACCTAAGCCAAGACAGTTCAGGTACATCTACATAAGGAGGATTAAAAGAAGTAGCACAAATTTTGGATTATCTAAAACACTCATTGAGAGCTCTTGATCCAAACATCTACAAGTTCTTATGTAAAGACAACATTAATTTCTATTTGCTTTAAAAAATAGCAATCAATAAACAAATACCCATTTAGAAATGTGAGTGAAGGGCAATGTAATTTTGCTTGCTGTGTATGGAAATGGATAAATATATTTCAGCAGAAAAGATGATGGGTATATGTTTTGTAACTTCAGCAAACTCTGACATGGGATTCTGCCCCCATCTCAAGAACCTGTTGCTAAATTTGACTGCCGTCTTCTAGGCTCCAGAGCTCTTTACTGGAGGGTGTGTCACAAAACTGCATCTGCGTAACTCAGGAGATACTGCACTGACAAATGTTTCTGCACTAGCTTTTCTCACTTCCCATATGGCTGTATGTCAATAGTGTCAAGGCATTTGCTTTCAATATCACCTGTATAAAGATCACTGATGAGAGCCTGTGACATTTATTCTCTAACTTTTTTTTTCTGAAGTTTTGCAAATGGTGGTCTCAGTATCATGTTATTGATTTCAGCTGTATCTACAGTGTCTCCTTTCCTCAGACATTTGCTTCCATGAGCATTTAGTTATTTAAATATTTCTAAAAATGTAAATAGGTTTTTATGTTTTTTGAGAAATAAACTACTTTATCCAAAGGTTAGAAAGAAAAGGCAATTGTAAAATGGAGCAACCTTCAGCAATTTCAGTTACAAATTTTAAAGTCTGGTTTTACACAGCCAACAACAGTAATATTGCCTGGCTACTGTGAACAGCAAATTCTATTTCTATTTTACTAAAGCTATCAATCCTCTTTACTACTCTAGTTCTCTGCATGATTTCAGAATTCTGGATCATTGCCTCTTAGACGACTGTTGTATGTTTCTGCCTATGACCTTGTATGTCAGCTTGGACAAGTCTTTCATGCTGAAATCTTCAAAAATGGCTTCTCACTTTGGC
Organism: Campylorhamphus procurvoides; assembly: GCA_013396655.1. Taxonomy (NCBI): domain Eukaryota; kingdom Metazoa; phylum Chordata; class Aves; order Passeriformes; family Dendrocolaptidae; genus Campylorhamphus; species Campylorhamphus procurvoides. The sequence goes on along the minus strand of WBMV01005302.1, from coordinate 299,229 downwards.
CTCCTTACATTCTCTTGCCTTATAACTCAAAAGTGCTGCCACCAGGACAAGACTCCTTTTGAAACCATCAGCCTAAGGTTTTTCACGCATCAGTTTTCTCTCAAGAAGATTCAATTCCAGCACCCAGTAAGAGAGTGGCTCTGAAAGGTTTTTCTCTTTCCTGACCTTTGGACTCTTTATGTTGCTAAAATCACTCTTGGTCTTGCCTAAAGCCTGCGCTGCACTGTGGGGTGAACTGAGCTGGCAAGCTGAGACACCACCAGCAGATCTGCTGTGCCAGTACAGATGTGTGCATAGACCAACAAATCCAACTGCTTGGATTGCTAAATCAGTTGCTGACTACTCTGGGGACATCCACATTAGCGTTCTAGTCTGGATGAGGAGTACACAGTTGAAATGAGTCTCATAATTGTCTCCCTTTACTGTGCTCTTTTCTTATTGTGGAGGGATCTTGTACTATGCAAGCTGGATCCATTTTGAACTAACCTGAAAGAATCTCTCCAGGAACAGACTCAGTGGACTGCAGCTTCAAACAGGCATGTCCAGGGATTGAAAGAGAGCTAATCTGAACCAAAACAATCACACAAACCCAACATAAAATGGGTACAAGGTAGACTTCAGGTCTTCAGCACCATTTGCTCTACAGATTCATTCCTTTTAGGCTGCACTGCTTGCAAATGTAGAGAGGCTGTGTTGTGCTACTGCTACCGGCTAGCTTAGATACCTCTACACTCCAATGCAGCCTTTGATGTAGAAAAATACCTTATAAGATGTCTGGTACAGTCACGTTGGCTCCCTCTCCTGCCTAAAAAGTATCCAAAGTCTTGTGTCACGGCTCCTTCTCCTTTCCATGTGTCTGTTCTCTCATCTAATGAGTATCTGGAAGTCTCAGTATTTGCCAGATGTCCTGCAGCACCTACAAATGAGCCAAACTCTCTGGAAATCCTAAACCTGTCCACTGCAGTTTACTGTAGGCTTTATGTATGTGTGCTTCATCAACCCTCTACAGGGACATGATGAACCTGACCTTTTCAGGGTGCACTAAGCATAGGCAAATTCATGGCACATAAGATACACAATAAATGTGATACTTTCCATTCATGCTGTATCTACTGAGAACAGCTTGTGTCATCAGCTTATACCTGTCCAACAAGGGTGATACACCCTGGAGTGCCTAGGCATGCCCATTCCCTGCCTGAGAGTATTAATCATTCCTAATCCAGCATGCTATACCACCTGGGAGTATTCTTCTGACCTAAATGAATCCTTGGATGCTTCTTGGTTGCAACTTCTGATGCCCTTTGGCTCCTTCATAGGTGCTCAGGGTTGAATGAACGGGCTTGCTTCTTTCAATGAGAATAGCACTGCTCATCTCATTGTGAAACACCTGAACAGCCACAGATAAAACAAACTGCGTGTCTCAGATGGATCATTGCTTATGTACTCAGCTAACCTTGCATGCCAAATGCTAGGACATTATGAGGTGAATATTAATTAGAGTGCAAGATATTATTGTAATTCCAACTGTCTCTCAACATATGTTTAGACGACTACTCTTAAGAAGAGAATAGTGACATATCTGAGAGGCATTTCTAAACTAATTCAGCAAACTGGTATTTTACTTCCATCATTCACTTACATGTACATGGAGTTTTAATTCAGGAAAGTGCCAGTACATCTCCATCAATGTGTCACTGTGGAAATGCACAGAAACACACACAGCCTTGCTGCTGAGGTGGAATGTAATCCCCCAACTTTGTCTGTTTATAAAACAAAAAAATGCTGCTCATTTACAGCCAAAATCTTATTCTTGCTAGCACTCCATGGACACAGATTTTGATAACATATACTTGAGACACTGAAATCAGTAAATCCTACCACACAGTGAGAACCTGAGGATTAATTAATAAGATTGCATCAGGTTAATCCATGCTGTCATGTCTTTCCAGTACATTTGCACCCTCTTTCATAAGACTGATTTCAGGATTTGGGAAGCACTTATGTGTAATTCTTTAAGGAATTTGACCTGATTTTGTTGATTTCTTTGTTGTAGAATCTAATTTGACTTGAAGATGGAATATTGCAAAATTCAGGGAAAATGAAGCTAATAGATTGACCATCAATTTTGCAATTACTGGGAACATTATAGTCTTCAAGTTGAATATTGCATGTTTCATTAAATCTCTTAATATTTTTGACAGTTAATTTAAATTTTTCACATTCAAGAAAATGCATTTAAATCATCAGCAATAACTTTTATAAAACAGTCTATAAAGCAAAAGATTTTCCTGGTCTATCATTTCCATTAATCTTTTCCTTGCTAAACTGTAGCATTTTTCCTTAAATCCATAATATTAAAAAATACAGGTCTATTTTACAAAAACCAGTGTATAAAGAAAGCACTTTCAGTTAATAGTGATAATAAGACAAATAGTAAAAGTTACTTTGAAAACAAATCTTGCAGACTTTGGTACAGGAAAACTGTACCAAATATTTATGAGTCCCATAAACGTTTTAAAAATAGAATGGAGAATTTACAAAACTGGGCCTGAAAATGGAAAAGTTTATCTAATAATAGAAATAGTTTACCCAACATGTTCATAACTGTATGCATTCATCCTTCTAGGGAGCTCTTACCTTGAATCTGTCTTTTCACTCCATGGCCCTTTTGCTGAGGCCTCCTATGATATCCAATTTCCTATCAACTTTGCTGGTATAAGCCAGTGTAAGGACATGTAGCTCCAGGGGACCACAACAGTGTTATTAACTTCCTTCCTGTGAACCTTTGAAGTGGTGCCTGGGCTAATAACCTGGGAATCAGAGTGAAGTTAACACTGCACTTAAAGTAGTAGAGAGCAATTTCCACAAATTGTCATTTGAGTGTCTCAATGACTTTGTGCTTTTCTTTTTTTCTTTTCCATTTGTTCAAAGCAAATTAATGCTTTTTGCAACAGATATCAAGTGACAGGTCAAGGAAGTCAATGAATGGACTACAACTACCATGTTAGACCAATTTCTAGTCCAGAATAAGCACCAGCATGTCATCTTCACTTAAGTGCAAATGCCTTTCAACCTTCAAACAGCTCAACTTAAACATCTGTACAGGTACAAGACATTCATATTTTTTTTTATCCTTCTCTTCCCAGTCTAGGCATTTTGCTCACTTGAAGTTCCATAGCTTTAAGACAGCATGTACAGGTTGTGACTGTATGTTGTTCCCACCTGTCATTTCCTTTTGCTTTCCCTGCTTATCCTCTGTATATGCTGATTTTATGGCTCAGTCTGAAGCAAACTGTTTACCTATGTTCCATCTGCTCAGCCAGAGAGAAGCCTGTGAGCCTGCATTCAGGTGCTTTGGGTTTGCAAGCTTTCTAATTCCACGCCTGGTGCTTAACTGCTGGCAGATACTAGTGCAGATAATGAAACTGGCTGAGTCCATGCAGAATCTAAACTTGACAGGCAGTGAAGTTCTCTAAACATAAAGGCATGTTTAAATAAAATAATGTCACAGCCATTATCCTCAGGCATTGTTTTTATATAACTTTACTGTAGGAGGTGGTGTGGATCTGAAAACATGCACATCACGTGAGTATGAGAACAATACATGATATATCCTGTATACTACTCTAGGTAGGAAAACAACAGATTCTCACAGAATATAATTGACATCTATTGTTGCAAGTGGAAGTTTTGTGTATGTTTACTAAGACAGAAAAAACTTCAATGTAAGAAATTGGACCAAATTCTATTTACCTAAGCAAACAGGTTTGTTAAAGGGGGACATACCTCATTAGCAGTGCACAGGAATCACAAAGCTGCTCTGTAGTTAGCATTGAAGTGTAAGATTCTCGTTGTCTCTTTCACATGAGGAGCTCTGAACAGCAAAAGTATACATGTTTGGTTATTTCTTCTCTGTCCCAAAAGCCTTCTCCAAGGACAACAGAAGGCACTGTGGAGCGTAACTTTCAGGGTCTAGACACTCTGAGCTGGCTCCCTGGGAGCTTAGAGCCTACCCCACTGACCAAAACTGATCTGGTAGGCTGGTTTCATCCTCAGCTGGAGAGAGTGGAGGTCCTCAAAGGAAGGGACTGAGGACCTTGGGCTGAGGGTAAGGATGACAGGACATAAGGAAGTTCCATGGGAACCAACTCTATACATGAGAGGGAAACCACTTCTATTGCAAGGTACAACATTTATTTGAGTTACTGGCTACAGCTCAGTCTGTTCAGTTTTGCTGTCTTATGCTCTGCTTGTTAGAAAATCAGTCCACTAATTGGAAAGAAAGGACTTGACTAAAGGACATAGGCATACAAGTGTAGGATAAAATACCCAAGTGACAAAATAATACCACAGCATCACTAAGCTATCACTATCACATGTCCTAATGAAGCACCTGATAAGTAACACGTCTGAAACCAATTATTACTAACCAAAAAAAAAAGTGATTATAAGAGCTATAACTTTTATAATTATAAATTCTCTTTATGGAGAATTTTTGTAGTGTATTATATCTGTGTTATGGGAATCTGTAATCATGCTTCAAAAAAACCCCTAAAAACTTAGCAAAAATAATCTCCACTAAATTTTCTGCATTTTCACAAGGGATTTGTTTTAAATTTACTGTATTTTCCAAGTTAAAAAATGAAAATAAGTAAATCATAAAAGTCCTACAGTGCATCTGTTTGAATTTTTAGTTATATTTGTTGCCTGATCCTCAGCTGGAATAAACTGATACAACACTGGAGTCTCCTGTTTATACTGCTGAAAGTTTGGCTTCCTATCACATTTACACATAAGGTTCTATTTAAAACATAAGAACTTGATGAGACTGTGGTCAGGCTAGAGCTGAGACTGAAGTAAACCTGAGGCAGTCTGTGACAGCAACACTACCTAAAACTATAAAAACCTTTCTGGAAACAGATCCCAGAAAAAAAAACCACTGCCTAATTAATAATCAGATGACAGAAAATTCTTGCAGAGAAAACTATGAAGTTCAGAAGCCAATCTAATTCAAGCAATGGTTAAAGAAGCCTTTAAAAGAAGCAGCTTACAAAGAAGTGGTTTCCACGAGGAGCTGCTTGGTGTACTGTGGCAGGGAGTCTGTGCAGAGCTCTTTTCCTTATTATGATGGCCAAAGCAGCAGTAATAGCACTGATGTCAGCAAATAAAAAATAGGATGTGAAAAATACAAGAGTAGACATTTTCCCCCAGATATTTGACTGACAAGTCATTGGATACTGACCAAAGGAAGCATGTGCTTCTTCACAAAGAATCAGGCATTATATGACCAAGACTAGTTTTCTTCTTTTTGAACTTTAAGTCCATGACCAACTCTATTAAAAGTACAGGAAGCCAAGAATAAAATGAAGTCCATTAAAAAGTAAAATAATAAAGTGGATGGATTTTAATGTTGTTCATTAGAAAGTTTCTTCAAGTTAAAAAAAAAGAAAGATACAGGTAGTCAACATGAGGTATGGTCAACTGTAGTTTGCTTAGGGTATCTTAAGTTAGCTGTACCTTTACCAACATACCCCAGAGCACTCCTCTTGACTTATTCTTTGGAACTGAATGGCAAAGAAGTTGTATTTTGCTTCCAGGGTTGACCTAGCCCAGGATACTCAGTGAGTAAGCATACAAAGATCAAAACTGGGAGGGACAGGCATGACTTCTACACACAGGCTACTGATAAAAGCTCATGGTTTTGCCTTGAAAATGGAATTTGCCTTCTCATGAATGGGGAAAGTGTTGTAAAGTACCAAACATTCACCTTCCCTCCTCTTTTGGCCTAGCACTTCTCTGCAGTGAGAGTTTGAAACACCAAAGCTAAGTCTCACATCAGCCACACAGACCTTTTTAAGTTTTTTTGTACAAAATCTCAGCAAGTCATAAATGCCCAATTACTAACCGTTTGTAGCCAGGTTTGTAGCCAGGACATTTCAAGAAAGACCAAAAGATATAAAAACAGCTATGATGAGAATATGTTGCAATTTACCTTAAGAACCCTTAGAAACTGAGAGTATTCGTAGTAGTTTCCTATTATAAGAATATGTCATGTAAACTTAGGAAGCAGAATGTACAAGAAAATCTTTGTCCATGAGATTTCTGGCTGGCAGAAGAAAAGACAGACCTCGTATTAGGCTGTAGAAGGATACTAAGTAAATGGTAGCTACTAAGCCAGCCTGCAACAAGCACAATTGCATGGTATGGCAACATTATGCAGACAACTAATTGTGGGAAAGTTGAAAGAGCATCAGCTAAGATACCCGAATCATGTGAAATGATAGGAAAGACAATAGAAAGGTTCCAAATGGATGGATAATGAGATTTAGCATGGCACAGTACAAGGGCATTCAGAAAAAATGGTCTATGAAGAAGGATGGCATCATCCTAGCATGTACATCCAGAAAGAAACAGGTGAAAGAAACAAGAAAAAGAGAAATTAAACCAAAGGACAGGAAAAAAGTGCAGTTCTGAATATCTGAGTTTGGTATTACACCAAGTACCCTAGGCATCTAAACTGTTTCTGCTGACAGAACTCCATTTTAGACTTTTGTCACAGCTTTTGTGTGCCTCTATTTCAGTTACAAAGAGGATAATTTATCTTTTTGAAAGGGACATGGTATGGTCCTCAAAAACTGTGGTACAAGAAATTTCTGCACGGTGAAAAGGCTGCTTTTATCAGAAAAGCAGAGACCCAAATGATCTTAACAGAGTACATCTTATTTAATGACATTCAGTGAAGACATAGATCTTGCCAGCATATAACACTACACTGTACATTTTGCTGTTAAACAAGAGTGTCTGCAAGTAACCTTATTTTAGTCTAGTTGTACTGCATAAAGCTTTTGTTTAAACTAATGAAAGTTTACTTATCGATAGAAACTGAATATTAATCATACATAAGCATTTATGACAGGATGTGATAAATGCCTTATTTCCTTGATAAAAGTAGGGAGCCTAATCTAAGCTTGAAAGCTTCTGGTTGGGTGTTAGCACTCCAGGCTACAGATGTGCTCAGTTGATTATAATTTTGAAGAGAGGTTCAATACTTTGCAGGAAGACTCTTCCACAGACTAAATCTTTAGGACTGGCATCAACATAAATGCCAGAGATTAAACTTTCATGGGGGAATAAGATGCACAATTTAATCTTTAATGACCACTGAGCAGAGACTCAGGACTACCTAATCTAAGAAACTTTCTAGCTGCTTGCTACCATATTGATTCATTATTATCTCAAAAGAAGAACAAATTCCCATATCACCTGGTGTGGCAATGTAGGATGGTAAAATAGAAACTAAAAATAGTACCATGAATTACTCAGTGAGTAATAAAAAATATTGCTCACTGAAACTATCTATTGATGATCTCATTTTCACTGCAGGTTTATAACATAACATATATGAAACAGCATTATGAGACGAGATATGCTATAGTGCACATATCACTAAGAGAATGAAACAGAGAAGTTATATCAGTGAGGCTAATTTTGAACAAACATTCTTGACTTGAAATTTTAAATGAACATATTTTAGACTAGAAAGAATGATCTATATTTATAGTAGTGTAAATGCCTACTAATGTAACATAACCCATTTAAGTTAAAATGATACAGACCCAGGAACATTTTCAATTGCCTACAGTTATTCAGTAAAGTACTTGGAATCAATCAACTAACAAAGTTTACTCCTTGCAGACAGGAAGATACAAGGAAAGTAAACCTTACAGGCTGAAGAAAAAAAGAGGAGAGGCTCTCCTGTGGGGAAAAAAAGGGCACATAGCTAGAGAAGTGTTTTCTGCAGAGGGTCACTGCTATATGCTGATTGCTGAGAGCTGGTAGCTAATAAATTCTTACCTGTGTAATTACAACAAAAGAGGACATGAGGGAAGATGAAGTATCATGCCATGAATTATTGATAGTGACCTTTTTACAGGATGAAGTTCTACATTAGATAGGGTGAGCAATAACCCAATGAAGTCAGTAAGTGCTTTAGTGTGGATTTCTGCTGGCTTTGGTTGTGGCTTAAAATAGATTAAAAAAAAAAAGAGATACAGAGTTTAGAAATTTTGAGAACTGCATTCAATAAAAATTTCACACTCCTCTTTTCTTTCTCTACTGTTTCTTCCCATGGTCCTAAAGTCCCGTAAAAGCCAGGAGAGACCCATGACTGTGCATGGTCATACCACAGCCTGCATAGTGCTACCAGGCCAGGATAGCACTGAAAGTTTTGAATTTTCCCTTTGTTAGTGACAGGCCACACTGTCATATTCATCTCCATGTATACATCCACACTCCTGCTTCTGAGCCTTTAAATAGCCCCAGGGTCCCTGCATAAATTTTTTGGTCACTTTTTATAGGACTCACAGGAATCACCGAATCACAGGATCAATTAAGTTGGAAAAGACCTCTGAGATCATCAAGTCCAACCAAACACCACCTTGTCACAACTAGACCATGGCACTGAGTGCTATGTCTAGTCTTTGCTTAAACACCTCCAGGGATGGTGACTACACCACCTCCCTGGGCAGCCCATTCCAATGTTTAATCAGCCTTTCTGTGAAAAATTCCTCCTGATGTCCCACCTAAACCTCCCCTGGTGCAGCTTAAGATAAGGTCCTCTCATCAACCTATTTAGTACCCATGTTGGGAATGCTGCTTTTTCCCAACTGCTTTGAGTCAAAGGCAAAAGCTCTCACAGCATTTTCATAATATCTGTCTGCATATTTGGGTCTCTCTAGCTCTCTAGAGATTTGTCAAGAAAATCTAAAAGGTGGCACTTTGATCTCCTTTTCTAGAAAACACATCAAAATAAAAAAAGCTTGATTGGCATAAGTGCTTAACAAAAGGATGAACAAATCACCTAAAAGGCCAGCAAAAATTTTTAAATGCACTTATACACTAAGGAAAATGCACCATTTTATGAGCAAAGGAAGATTTTTTTTCCCTCTCTTTTTCTATCTGATAGGCTTATTTTGTGAATGTTTACAAAGTTTCATCCCTCTCTTTAACTTCTAGGAAATTAGATCAAAGAACATGTCACTATTTCACTAAACCATTTGGTTCTTGCTCATGAAAGCCCTGTTTTCCCATGTGATACTTCCCAATAAATTTACTGATACTCTCTGTTTGAGAACAGACATCTCTTATGAGCAAGGACTGCCTTTTGTGCTGTGCAACCTACCAAACAGCTCGGAAGAATCTTCCCTTTAAAGGGAGATTGCAAAGTCTCTCCTGAAACTGTATTGCTTACCTGAACTACCCAAAAAATCTGGGCAGGCCTTTGTAAGAGCTTGCTTGCTCTGGACTCACAATAGATATCCATTTGTAAAAACTGATGTATTCCAGGGTATACTTAGGATTTAACTGGTTTTCAAGAAATAGTTTGAAAAGACCAGTGGCTATCCTGTTTGATAGCATGGCATTTTCTTTAATGGAACATTTGTTTATATTCAAACCTCTCGTATTTTTTTATGAAGTACAGCCTATTGTACAAAGTGACATTATGTACAAACGCAATAAGATAATTTCTTTTCCACAACATCACAGTTGAAAAAGGGGGATATTTTTTAAGTGCTCTAGAAACTGAAAGCATGCTACATTTATGAAAGCAAACTATGAAGGACACAAACACTATCTCCCACAGATATGTCTCTATGGTGTGCTAAAGCCATAGTGGTAAACAAACAAGGGTGGTAATATTTTCTTGTAGGCAAAATCAATAGCTTGCGGCTGGTGCTTCCTGAAACAGTACACCAGGGATCTCCCTTGCTACTGCTGTGTGGCATGTAGCAAAGCTTTCATAAAGTTATGAAATACTCTGCGACTCACATGAATCACTATTAAAATATTGTAAGTATGTGTATCTAAGCATATCTTTTGTCTAAATCCTGCAAATTTTATTAAGAGAACTGAAAACTGGATGCATGGGGTTGGAAATGTGAATAGATATGAAACTCAGGATAGCAATGCCATTAAGCAGTGCAAATCCTGACACAGACATGGTTCTTAGGCCTCCTTCTCCCTCCCCAACCTGCCCTCCAGCTCCTGTGTTATCCAGAGCCTGTGACAAATAGTGTCAAAAAGACAGGAGGCTCATTGTCTACCCTGGATCAGCAGGAACACCCATTTCACAAGGACCTGTGAGCACTAGCTGTGCATTGCAACAGGGTGGCCCAGGCTGCATAGTTTCCAGCAGCCTCAGCACACTGAAAATGGCAAGACGACCTGCAATTTCTGCAGCACAGTGACACAGGGTGTCTTCTTGAGGACCTGCTGAGAAGCAGGGTATACCTTGTGTGGGGATATGCCTGCTCAAGGAGAAGGCTGGGAAACCTTAACTTTCTTCCCTGTATGTGACATGAGAGGTCAGGGGTTATCACAGAATCATAGAAT